>VWYK01114929.1:0-68892 GCA_013399775.1 Semnornis frantzii | reverse complement strand
AGAAAGAAAATGGGATGAAAAAAAAAAAAAAAGAAGACCCTAAACACAGAAATGGTTCCTGCCCCACAAAGAGACAAGCAAACACTTCTGCTGCCTTTGACAAGTTGTGTCCTATTTGGGAGAGGAACAGACCAACTACTGTCTTGTCAGCCCTGATTCTAGGTGATGGTGCTGGGATGGGAAGGGTGTGGGTAAGAGGACATGCAGCCACCACCTGTCTTGCTGTACTTTGTTTCCCCTGGGATGATGTGCTCTAACCAGCTCCTTTTTTTTTTTTTTTTTCTCCTCTCTCCTCCAAAAATTAGTACCTTGGAGGAAAGCCCAATCTCTCCTGAAGCTGGCAGAACTCCTTGTCTACAGGCACAAAACCCCAGAGCAGATGGGCACACGTTTCAGTTAACCACAGTGGCAGTTGTTGGACATTAGGGTCTGTAATCTCATCTAGGAACCTCTGAATAGCCACTTCTGCCTCTCCCTTGGCTAAGGGGAGTAAGCATCACCAACACTGCTAGGACTGAAGCCCATCACAAACAACACTTTGCTGCTGCTACTGTGCACAGCAGGGTTTTGCCCTGAGGCCTCAGGACCTGTATTGTCAGGAAAGGACAGCAATAACATGCAGTCTTGTACAAGTCTTTTGAGGTTCACAGTGTGATCTAGGTATAGGGACCACAGAAAGCACATTACATTTTGCTACTGGCCTAAGCAGTGGCATGTAGCAGCCCTGACTGCTGAGTTAGTTTGCTGGCTGAGGGAAGATCAACCTGCAGAGCTTGGTCACATTGGGGTCCACGGAACTCTACAAATTGACTGCATCGAATCACTTGGCTGCAGAGTCCTTGCAGGCTCTCAGAAATATTAGAATTTGTTTAGATTTCGAGAAACCAGCCAAGAAAGTTTTCTGTTGTAGCATCATCTCTTGACTTTAAAAGCCATGTTGAGAAATTCCATACATCCAAGTGAAGAGATATTCCTCCAACAGCTTAGACTTGCACTTCCACTGCATCTGTGTCCTGAGGATCACAGAAAATCTGGTACAGTACATTACATTCAGTAGGCTGCCAGAAAGGGAGTTCATTTAGTTTGATGACAGATTAATACTGATTCACAAATTAATTTTGTCTCTTTGTATATCAAGGGTGTCCTCAACTTATTTAATTTGTAATAAATATAATTATAGAAATGAATGAGCTATCAAGATTTTTAAAGTATGATCCATCAATGTTGGCAAGACTTGTATTCCTGGTCATTATAAATAAAATGGGTCTTTTGCAATATGGAATGCAATTTTCCCTGTAGTTTGTCTCATTATTTTCTGACACGTGGGTTAATATTAAATTACAATGCTTTAATTTTCAAATCAGGGCTCAATTTGTAAATAAGAGGTTAATAAATAACCTTCCCAGCTGGAGGCCTTATTGTGACTTCATTAAAATAAACTTTTAAATGAGCTATTTGCCTCTTGGTTGGAGCTTCAATGGTACCAGCATTGTCTCATCATGAACACTGTAAAACAAATAAAGAAACTCATATGGCTGGCAGCAAACTCTATCCAAAGGGTCATTGTGACTCCCATATATTCATATGATCTTTTAGATGGCTCACATAACAGGGCTATACCCTGACTTGCTCCATCTCCTTCTTCCTGACACAGGGATAATACAATAATAATACCTCATTGTATGTGATTTTAAGCATGTTGTGAGGGCTGCAGGTGTTTGGACCCTGCTGTCAGCCCTCTATTGCTCCAGAAAACAAAGGCAGGGAGTAGGAAAAGGAGGATCCACCTGCTATATGCGGAGATCAGGTCTGAGACTTGGGGCCCAAGGAGATCCACCCAGTGAGGTTCTGAGGCGACTGGCAGATGAAGTTGCCAAACCACTGCCCATCGTATTTGAAAATTCACAGCAATCTGGTGAAGCCCTTACTGTCTGGAAAGGGGAAATATAATCCACATCTTCAAAAACGGAAAAAAAGGAAGACCCTGGAATCTATAGGCTAGCCAGTCTCACCACTGCACCTGGCAAG
Organism: Semnornis frantzii; assembly: GCA_013399775.1. Taxonomy (NCBI): domain Eukaryota; kingdom Metazoa; phylum Chordata; class Aves; order Piciformes; family Ramphastidae; genus Semnornis; species Semnornis frantzii. The sequence goes on along the minus strand of VWYK01114929.1, from coordinate 66,864 downwards.
ATCATGGAGCAGATTCTCCTGAAGGTTTTGCTAAGACATAGAGAAAACAAAGACAAGGTTATTGGTGGCAGCCAACAACTCATGCATGATAAACTTGGTGGCTTTTCATGACGAAGCTACAGCATCAGTGGACAAGGAAAGAGCAGCTGATGTCATCTATCTGGACCTGTATAAAGTGTTTGACACTGTCCTCATGACATCCTGGTAACTACACTGGACAAGCATGGACTTGAGGGCTGGATCCCACACTGGATAAGGAATTGGCTGGATGGCCACACTCAGAGAGCTGCAATCAATGGCTCCATGTCCAAATGGAGACCAGCAACAAGTGGTACGCCTCAGGGGTTGGTATTAGGACCTGTGTTGTTCAATGGGTGACATGGACAGTGGGATTGAGCACGGTTTCAACAAGTTTAGAGATGACACCAAGCTGTGTGGTCCAGCTGACACTCCGGAGGGAAGGGATGCCATCCAGAGGGACTTGGACAGGCTTGAGAAGTCGGTCCAGGCCAACCTCATGAAGTTTAACAAGGCCAAGGTCCTACACCTGCATTGAGGCAATCCCAATCACAAATATAAGCTGAGTGATGAATGGCACCAGAGTGGTCTTGAAAAGGGCATAGGGGTGTCAGCTGAAGAAAAACTCGGCATGAGCTGGTAATGTGCACTTGCAGCCCAGAAGGCCAACCGTATCCTGCGTTGCATCAGAAGTGTGACCAGCAGCTTAAGGTAGGTCATTCTTCCCTTCTGCTTTGCTCTCATGAGGCCCCACCTAGGGTACTGCCCCCAGGTTCTTGCTCCCTGAGCATAAGAAAGACAGCAGCTTGCTAGAGTAGGTCCAGAGGAGGGCCATGAAGATGATCAGAGGGCTGGAGCACCTTCCATGGAGACAGGCTGCGAGAGCTGGGGCTGTCCAGCCTAAAGAAAAGGTGACTTCAGAGAGATCTTATAGCAGCCTTCCAGTACCTGAAGGGGGCCTGCCAGAAAGCTGGGAAGGGACATTGTGGAAGGGCTTGTAATGATAGGATGAGAGGGAATGGATTGAAGCTTGTGGAGAGCAGATTTAGACTTGATATTTGAAATTAATTGTTACAGTGAGATTGGTGAGACACTGGAACAGGTTGCTGAGGGAGGTTGTGGATGCCACCTCCCTGGAGGTGTTCGAGGCCAGGTTGGATAAGGACTTGAGGAATCTGGTCTAGTGGGAGGTGTCCCTGCCCATGGCAGGCAAGTTGGAACCAGATGATCTTTCAGGTCCCTTCGAACCCAAACCATTCTGAATCTATGAATTGAGCTGTGCATCTTAGTGGTCTTTCAGTTGTTGTGCTGGTTTGAGCTAATTGGAATATTTTAATAGAGAAAATGATACTATAGGCTGTGAAGGAAAACAATGATGATGTCTACTTCACTCATAGGCTTGCTGAGATGTTTAGGAGAAAAAGAACCCAAAACAAAAAGATAAGAGAGTGTCTCAAGCAGGCAATGGGTGTCATGGGGCACAGCATCTAGCGCAGTCTAGCTCTGGCTTCTCCTCTCTGCTGAATAACTCCATTAACTGCTTTTCTTCTAATCCCCCCCTCCGGTCCATCCTTCAAACTCACCTTGTGCATAAGGCAAACCTTGGGGTAAGGTATAGGGGTGGGGAGAAGGTGGAAGGGTGGTTGGGAGCCCCTCCTGGGGACTCTGATTTCTGGGAGGGCTGTTGTGTTTCTGTATTGCCTTTACCTTGTATATTTCTGTAAATATTCCTGTATATAGTGTATATATCTGCTTGTATACTGTGCTGAGCTGTAAAGAGAGCTTCAGTCCTTAACTTCCAGCGGGCTGAGTTCTAGTCTGGGTCATTTTACAAGTGGGGGGGGGCAGGGAACTTCCAAACCGTCACAGTTGTCCATCCTACACAGGTGATGCACCTTGTCATTTCTGTTATTAAGCTTAGAACACCTTCTTTGCCTGCTTTCTGCTACACTTCATGCAATGCTCATGATTGTCTCTTCCACCACAACTATCACTAAGAACCAAAAGACTTCTCAATAGGTGCTATACTGTTCTTAGAGAAATTCTGTGTTCTGAGCTGTAGGACTGGATTTCTGGGGTCTGCACAGATGAAAGGAAACCTCTGCCTTCTCCACTGTCAACATCATTCTCTCTTTGGGTCCTCACATGTGGTTCTGTAGTAATATAGCTAATGAGACAAATTATGCTGCCTCACTTGCTCTGCTTATACTGGACTAAAAATCTTCTTTGGTTTTCAGCACGATACCCAGTCTGGTTCATTTGAGAATTTTTCTTTTTTTGTTCTAATTTGAGTAGTTTTCATTAATCTAATAGAGAACACTGATGCATGTATGCAAGCCTAAGTTCACAGTTGCAATCCCCTGGTGGTTCTGAAATTATTTTTCTTCAAAAATCAGCAATGTCTTTTTTTCAGTAGCTGTGAGGCTGTTTAATGTATCTTAAAATAAATAAACCTACTCCCCTTCATCTATGGGGGCTATTCTGAAGGGAGAAAAGCTTCCCACTTTCTTCACCAGTTGTGCTCCCAAATGAGCTGTTTCTGAGCACTGCTGAATCTGATGAAACGTCTGTGGCCCAGCTCTTTGCCTGAAGTACCTTGTGCCAGTGCTGAAATAAGGGCTGGGAAAGATGTTTCACCTTAGCTAATCTAATTGTGGCACAGTACAATACATTGCGTTTTAGCCTGAATGATGTTAAGCAACATTAACAATTGGGTTTTTCTGTTATAAGGATGGATGATGCTAATCTAAAAGGCCTTCAACCCCTGACTTTTTGTTTTACACCTTCATCTTTGTGAGATCTGCTCAATCCCAGCTCTTTACGGGGGAAACAACTTTGTAGGGAAAGGAGAGGTGGAAAAGAGCTCCTTGTGGGCTCCATGGAGACTGGACTTTTTCTGGTGCTGATTCACCCATGGTGAAACTAGCCCAGCTCTCTGCATACTAAATTAATTTTACACTAACAAAGAAATGTGCTGCTGATAATATTTTAGCTGAAAATCCTTTTGGTGTAACAGCTACAAGACCACTTGTGAAGCCATGTCTCAGTCCTGCGTTCTTCTAAATTCAAGGTTTAAATGTGAGATGTTTTCAGGCTAAATGTTGATGAACTATTTGCATGTGTTAAATGTTGCAAATAGGATCAGATTTTTAATTTCCCTTCAAATCATCTGGACAATTTCTGGCAATTTTTGGGAAGTGATCGCTAGCCACAAAACTGGCTCTTGTCTCTAAGAAAAGCCCTCTGAACTACTTTGGTGTCATTGGTGCTTTCAACACCTAGGCCACTGCTGATCAGTTCAAAATGTTCCCACTTCAAGTTAGTGAGGAAATTGCTGGGATTTTCCACACACCATTCCCCCCCCCCAATTAAGTAGAAACCTTCACCTGGCTCAGCCCCAGTTTCTATTCCCTGAAAATATTTTTCATATTCACTGACAAATCTCCTGACATTACTAAGACAAGCAATCATTTCCTGAGAGCTCCTGAAGCAAGGTGAGACCTGATCAGTTCTTGGATGTCTGCTAACGAGGGAAATTCACTGGCTGATTAGGAACTGATTAGCATCACTATTTGCAGCGCCCTCCTCAGTCAGTGTTGGTGTTATAGGGGTACAGCCTCCTGGACTGCAGAGCAAAAGCTGTTTTCTCACCACTCCACAAGATCTCCCACTTTGGGTGTGCCTGGAGTGATGTTTAATCCTCTGTGCGTTTCATGTAGTGCTATCGGATTTCACTTATCGTCATTATTGATGAGTGACACAGAGGTTAAATGATTTGCATCAAGACATTTTGCTGAAAAAAAAAAGTATCTATTAAAAAAAAAAATCATACATCACTTTTCAGTCATTTGAGACATTTTAGTGAGATGCCAGTCAGATGGGTAAGTGCAGCAGGCAGGTACCTTCTCAGAGGGCTGCTTTGCCAGCTGGGAAATGGGGCAAATAAAGCCACCTGGAGATCACCAGGTTCTCACTCACAATAAACAGTGAGCAGAAAAGGAGAACTACCTTTGTTTCCTGCAGCTTGGCTGAGGTGTAGAGGGTGGGAGTGCCTTTGCTTCAAGGTCTGCAGCCAAGAGTAGAATGCTGGTGTTGTCAAAGGGTGGGGCAGCCCACCTACGGACTCCAGGCCTGCGGCTGCTTTGCCTTTCCAAGCTTATTGGGAATCAGTCCCAGATGTTCCTTGGTTGGCATTGCTGCTGTGCCTGCTTCCATTTGAGCAGGTGGCTGAAGCCCTCCAAACACCATACGAGCTGCTGTGCCGCCAGACACTTTTCAGGTGCACGACTGCTCAACTGAGTAATGGGCCAAAGAGGTAAATAAAATGGGTACTTTTTCCCCAAAAGCCCTTCTTTCTGAAGGTCTACAGATCTAAACTCTTCAAATACAGGTCTATTTTATACTGACATAAGCACTATTTTTATTGCTTTGTTTTGATTTCATCATGGATGATAACTGCTCACAGGCCCTGAAAATTTACAGGTGGGAGACATGCTTGGAGACACCAAGTCATGAAGAACATTAGTCCTGCTTTGTCCAGTTTTGCTTCCTTCCCTGCTGCTCTTCTCATTTCATTTGATCTATTTTAATCACTGCCATTGCACTGTAGTACAAACTGTGGTGCTTCGGCCAACATCCAGCTGTGAAATGTGTGCTCTTCTTCTGCATGATTCCCTCTGCAGGTGTCAGGACAGCTGTTCCTTGTGCTCCTGAGTCAGAAATTGCAACTGCCTGTCTGTCAAACCCTGGCAGAGAGTGTTTGAATGGGCAGAGTACCCTGGGGTCCTTCCTGAAGAGGAACAGAAAACTCAGCGGCAGGGGAGAGAGGGGCTATTTTTGAAGTTTGTCTTTATCTGTAGGCTTTCTGTACAGCAAATAGAGGAGGGAGAATCTCCTTTAGAAGACATTCAGAGCATCAGACCAATCTTTGCTGTCAAGTCCTTCCTTAAGCATCTTTTCCCTATGGAGACGAGGCTGTACTTAAATCAAAGCTAAGACTAGCCAGAGCAACCCAGACCAAAGATTTACATTACTCCATGCTCTGTTTCCTGGTGCAGGACTTTGCTTGCTGCATGCCTGCTGCTCCCTGCTGATTCTACCTTACAAATGATGGCAATGGTGTGATGGCAAAGTAGTCTCTGGGGGACAGAGATAGCAGGTACAGTTTGTTATTCAGTAAGGCATTGATACCAGCAAGTGCACTGTTGCGTGCATCAGCTCTTCCAAAGTTAACAGCAGGCAAGCCACCATGACTCTGATACGCTTCACTGACAGGCTAGTGTGGGGCAAATGGAAATAAAGGGGAAAGGCACCTTTGCAAAGAACCAGAGGTGCTGGAGCAATTGGAGGAAGTTACAGTAGTCACAAACCCTCAGCATGTGTGAAAGCATCACTTTGGTGGTGGTGGGTTTTTTGGTTTTTTTTTTACAGCAAGTGTACTTAATATAGCCATGTCAAGTTTTGCGTGAAGCATAAATCAAGGAGAAATAAGTATATTGGGCACAACACAGGCTGTTTTGTAGTTTCTCAATTTCTTAAGTGTTAGGTCATTTTACTTACAAGTTAAGTGGCTGTCTGTAAGAGGCCTTGGTTGGTCATAAATTGTCCTTCCAATAGTATAAACCACACCATTTATTTACAACACGTATGCTTCTCCAAGTAGATCCAACAGCTCGTAAAGAACAAGAACTCCTATGTCATCCCTACTGAGACCACTGCAATAAAGAGCTGTTGGAATGGCTCTGCTCTCAGCAAGTGCAGTCAGGTCCACCAGCAGTAGCTTTTATGGGCTTTTTCTCCCCTTCAGGAAAACCTGAGATATTAGTGCAATATTAAAGAGCTGTGATGGTTTTAACCAGAGTGGGATCTTACTCTTCTTATGCTCTCAATGGTTTAGGGGATGGAGTGAGATTAATGCTCACCAGAAAGGGTCAAAATCAACCTTGTTAGGATGTTTTGTTTTCATAAGGGATATGACTGATTAAAAAGAAGGTTAATTGAGTATTATGCAGCTGCCACAGTAGTATAAACTCCAAGCTCTGGCTTATAAACATTTGTTGCAGAAGGGTTACTACTCACTCACAATTGGAGCAATGAGTCTCTTTATCATTCACTCCAGGATGGCCAAGCAGTAAAAATGCACATGCTGGTACATGACCTTGGGTGGGCTCCTAGGAAATCTTAGCCCAGTTTACATAATAAATACTGTCTTACACCAGGCAGAGGTGTGTCCTGGTTGAACTCTGAAGTGAATATAAGCTAAAAGCAGCATTTATTCTAGATTAGAAACTCACTTCAAGTGTTTGAAGTAGAAAAGCAGTAGGGGCTGATCTGAGTCTCCAAAGCCTCTAGTCAATAGAACAGCTCTGAACAACATCCCTTTAATAATAGTACTGCTTTTTTTCCCCCCTCTGTAGTTCTTGGACAGTACCGAGGTGTGATATTTGTCTAATGGATTTGCAGACTAACAAGATCATTAACACATTAATCAACCTCTTGTTCACTGGCTCAGCCTCACACTGGGCTGAAGGCAACTTATCAGTGAAAAAGATTCACAGGAGCATGGGATGCATCTCACCCAACTAGAGAAGGAATCTAACCTAAACTGGCTACATGGGGTTTCTCTGCAATCAGTGAAGAGAGTTACAGATGTCTCCCAGAGGAAAATCCACTCCCATTCTACATGTCTAAAACATCCTGTCTTGGGATATGCCTATCTCTTGCCACAGGCTATGAGGGAACTCTGATGACTGGGTAAGGATTTGTCACAAACTTACCTGATTCTACTCATCAGCTCAGCAGAGATCCTGCATGGAGGAACATGAGGACATCCTCTTCAGTTGCTTCTGCATGAACTTGCTGGTTCATTTGCACTGTGTCACAGCTGATTCACTGGCAAACTGCTTTGCTCAACAGCTGACTTTATTCCAAAATCATTGCCAGGCCCACGAGGACCACTTCTAGACAGCTTTCCCATCCTCACTTAAAGATCTAGCCCTGTCCACACCAACTCACCTCTACAAAACCAAGCTGAAAATCAGTCCCTTGAGTCACTGACCTAAGTCTTGCTGCAGTCAAATCAAGTATTTGTCATCAATGAGCTGGACCAAACACTAACTGAATGTCAACTGATGTATCCATTGCTCACCACATCATTGCTTCCCATCACATACATGGTGTACACATTAATTTCTCCTTTCCCCAAACCAAGTATTTGACTTGTCACGCTCATGGCCCATCACAGCTCTGCTGATTTGCCCTGCTTCTGTCTCCTTTTGGACACTGATCAAGATGGTTAACAAGCCATTTTGCCATGAATCTTCTGGTTGCCAAATTTTTCCAGCCTTTTCTTTAAGCCTTTCTCCTGTGCTGTCACTGCTGCACTGTCATCCTTCTTCAAATCTCCTCTGCCAAGAAGCCAGTGAAAGACACCATGGCAGCAACACTCTAGACTTGTGACCTCTCTTTATGCTACCTCCACCCCATTACTGACTGGAAGCCCTTCAATGCAAGATCATTATGCACCCATGCAGTGACTCACACACTAGGCCTACACAGCTCATCACCAGCTGTACCTAAGCACCAGCAGAGTCAAACCAACTATGCTCAAAACCAATCATCATTACCAACAAAAAAGCAGTATCAAGAGGCACAAGGAATTATGAAAAAAAAAATTACTTTTTAATGTACAAAAGGTTTATATACAGGTTCAGCACATTACCTCCATTCTTATGATGTAGAAAACAGCTAAAAATGTTCTTAAGATATAAATTTGACAGAACAATTCACCTACAGTACTTTTAGTAATGATGTCTTCTATACATAATATATACAGTGCTGGAATGGTTATTATAATACTTTTTCAGTTAATGAAGGAAGACCATCACTGGAAGGTCTGAGAAATCTCAAGTCATTGGCAATTTGGTTTTGCTTTTGTATGTGATCTTTTGTTAATGACATTATCTGTGACGAGGACATCAGTAGCCGTCGTTGCCCTGTGCAGCTGTCGAAAAAATCAGATTAGCAGTTGAAGGACATACGAAAGCCTGATCCATTTGGCACATGGGATGTCCAGTTGTACTCCAAGTGTCCAGGACAATATATAATGTCCTAAAATATGTACTGTCCTTTTTTCCTATATGCAAAGGCAAGAGCAAGGTCAGTAACTGCAGAAGAATATATACAGTGGATTATAAAGCAATCCCTTTAAACAACTTTCACGGGAGACACAAATAAACAGGCAGGCACCTTCCTTTGCCTCTCCTCATGCACCCTGAGCATCAGCAGGATTCACAGGGGCCTTGAGGGGTGAAGGGTGGTAGTGAGAGCATTCTGTATGCACCCTCTGTATTTGGAATGAGGATGAGTGAGGTTGCAGGATGCTGAGCAGCACCTACCTGCATCAGCCATAGCTAGGGCTACCTGGCAGTGGTGCTGTCCCAGCCCTTCTTCCAAGAGTGGTTGCTGGTGTATCTGATATTTGCAAAGTTTGACTGGAGGTAACATACAACATTTTCATGCCAGCCCCTGGTCATGCTGGGAACAGTAAGCCTGATGTTTGTGCAAAAAACAAAAGCAGAGATACTAGAAAGCACCTTTATAAAGCTGTCCCTGTCCCCCATGCAGGGGACTGAGTCAGATGCAAGTGGGAACATCACATTGATATGAGGGGGAGAGGGGAGATAGAAAGAAGAGAGGGAAGCTCTGCAGCTGCTGGTAAAACTGATAATCTGTTTGGGGGTTATATCGCACTCATCCTCTGCCCTTCAACATACAAAGTATTTGATGCTATGAGAGCAGGAAGAAGAGAGCTGTCCTTGTCCAACGCCGTCAGAAGTTAAGCAGAAGCTAAGGCTCCTACCAAAGTAGGTGTAACCCGTCACTTCTACCCTTTTGCCTAACAACAGCAAAAATAAATAATGCAACTGAGATTTACTTCAATGCCAGGTGGGGCTGGCCTGGAAACAGCTGATCATTACTACAGCTATATTTCAGTGGAGGTTTAGGCTTTGGGAAGCCCTTCTCCTCCAACCTCTTCCCCAAAGGACATTTCCAACAGATTCTCACTGACTGAGCTACTATTTTGACTCATACCTGTTTTGAGACTATCCAGACTGCAGGTGCAGTGCTGAACTGAACCAGGCTGGGTACAAAGAGTAAGCTATACACTACAGCACAAAGCACTAGCCAAACTAGCATCCTGGGTTGCCCATGGTATATTTTGTGGAATACAACAGTTCTTTTCATGCTGACCAAGGCTGTGGGCCACATCAATGTAACACTGTGTGCCTATCAATAAGCCTCTCTATGGAGCAGGGTGTATTAGCTCATGTTTGTCCTCCCATCAGTGCAGCCACACCCCTTTTGTGTGCATGGAGTCCAGGCAGAGCCTTGCATGAAGACAAACCCTCATCAGATAAATCAGCTCTTACAACGCTGGCACAGTGTGAACCAGGCTGAAACAATTGTGAAACTCTCTCCATCACCATTACTTTTGTGTGTGAGCACCTCAGCATGGAAAACCCAAGAGAAAGCGAAGCTGTTGCAAAGCTGCACAGGGAATTGGTAATGTGTGCTTCAGAGATCTGACATGAAAGATCCACGTGGGGCCCCCACAGAAAATCACTGCACTCAGAGGGCGCAAAGTTATGCGCGTGTGTCAGTCTGCATGCCGGAGCCTTCCTGCCATGGGGGATTATTTCCCAGTGATTGCTGTTCCCAGGCCTCTGCTCCACTCTGCACATGATATAAACCATGTTGTAAACACATCTGATCAAAGTGTGCATTCACCTTTTATGTGTCTCATCAATGTGTCTTTCCAATGTTTTCTCAGAAACATCACTATGTTTTTATAAATGTACATTTTATATACGCTTCTGGCAATACACTATAGTTGATTTTTAAAGGAAGAGAGGTCTTGGCTACCGATCACGAAAGCATGGTAAGGCACTTTGCTGAGAAGCTATTTGGAATCAATAATCTTTGCAAAGTATAAAGGTATTTATGGTATAAAACAATACTGCTGGCAGAGGGCTTGCGGAGACGTAAGTAAAGCCTACTCTCATCAGAGTAGAATACATAGTATGGCTTTTATTCAGATCAAAACCACATCCTCCTGTTTCTTTTTGGGCCAGGTTGAAAATGGAAATTTTTGCAAATGTAACCAAGAGAAAATGGTGGGGAGTGCTATTTACAGGGCTGCTGGGGAGGGAGGGTTTAATCTCCAACCACGCTCATGTCGTCTTCTAGCTTGGTAATGAAACTGTTCAGTGCTCTGGGGAACCAAGCTGAAAAATAATACTAGGGGTGCACCTTTGTGGTGCTGAACTGCCTGGATATAGTTTACATAATTCTGTACATAGGCTTTGTAAAAGTATCGTTTCAAATCCCTTTAATGTATTTAATACTTATCTTTAAAAAGAATCTACTCTAGTGAAAGATTATTTTTGAAAAGCACATTCATAAAACTGCATCATGCAGAGCCCCTTGGGTAGCGCTAAGGCCTTGTGCTTTAATGTTATGACATCATATTCAGAAATTTACTCTCTTCTGCCAGTGTGGTTAGCATGGAGCTCATATCACCTATTGCCATGTTACTGATTCCTGTGGGTATGCTGGGCAGTGTCACAGAGTTTCGTGGAGTTGTCAGGCGAGAGGAGTTCTGGGAGAGGTTCTGCAGGATACTGGGGCTCAGGGTTCCTGACATCAGGCTCGAATGGTCCCCATCATCCATGATGGCATCAAAATCTATCTGGGGTGGCTCAAGACCTTGTGAGTCCACTGTGCTGGACACCTGGTTCGCACCTGGGGATGGCAGAGTGGCCGGTTTGCTGTTCAGTGCGCACTGCTGCTGCCTCACTCGGCAATCCGCGTGGTTATCGATGCTGCTGTTCTGTTCATACATGTGGATCTGACCGTAATAGTACATCAAATTGTTTTCCCTTGTGCCATCTACACACTGCTGGACTGGTGCTGGCAACATGTCGCTGGTTCTTTTATGCATGGCTTCTGCAGCTTCCTGGCCCGAGTTGACGGTGTTTGTAGAGTGGGGAGTTCTCATGTAGCCCAGCTGCTGGACTGTGCGGAGGCCTCGGGGTCTGCTGGCTGGACTTGGTTCGAGTGGAGGACGAGGTTGGACTATGCCAGAAGGATATGCCTGTGTAGCTGAGCCCATCATACTCTGCTGAGGCTCAAAGTTAGTCTGGTTAGAGGTCATGATAGGCTGCTGAAAGGCCTCCTGAGCCATGGGGAAATTCAAGTGGGTTGGCTGAGATGAGTAGTTCTGCTGACTTGGATCATGCATGACCTGGCCCAGCATCGTGCGCTCACTGTTGCTGCTGACCATTAAGGAAGGGTCGGTTGTCATGTCCATTTGTTGAGGGTGAAGGTGGGGTCCAGATTTTGCTGCCATACTGTTGCATGAAGGAGATATCTGATTTGGGTTGCCACTGATTGCACTGGGGCTCAGCATCTGATGAGGTTGGTTATAGCCTGTGTGCAAGTCCAGATCAGGGTTCATACTGGGGCCTGGGTTCATACTGGGGCCTAGGTTCATCGGCTGCTGCCGCAGCTGCATACAATTTAGCCTTTGTCCATCCATGCCTATGTTTCTTTGCATAAAGGTCTGCTGTGTTACATTCATACTGTTCTCCTGCAGCTGCAGCTGCTGCTGGTTGTAGTTCTGGTACTGGCCAAAGTTCTGCTTCTGCTGGACCACTGATAAGTTGCCTTGTGAATACTGATGCTTCGACTGATTGGACATGATATCAACTGTACCTGAGCTAACTTCATTCCACTGGACGGGCATGTTATTTTTATTCATGTCAGAGGAAGCATCAAAGCTCACGGGACACTCTGCCATCATAGGTCCCAACTGGCTCATGCTCGCATCAGCCACTGCCATCCTGCGCTGGCCAGGCAAGGCTGGAGCCTGCAGCTTCCCACTTCCCTGGAAACTTTGCATTTCATTGCTGTATCCCATGGAAGTGCTCTCAGCTACAGTCCCATTGCTCTGGGATTTGATGTACTGCACCACATCATCTGGCAGCATAATGTCATCATCCCCAATGGGTGCCTCTGCTTCCCCAGACATGGCTTCCATGGTGACATTTTCACTGATGCTCAGTGGCCGAGGTGAGTATGTGTGCCGGGGCAGGCTCCCATCTGAGCGTCCATAGCTCTGGAGGCCAAAATTCCTCCTGTCCACAGGATGTGGCTGATGGAAGGGGTTCATGCTGTTGGTGCTGTTGAAGCGGTGAACTCGTGGCAAAGCCTGGGGATCCCCAGCAGGCCTCCTTACTGGGTCACTTGCTCGTCTTGTGCAGTTGCCTGTCACTTCGTGGGGAAATGATGTGGCTGTTGGGTAGCCATAGGTGTTGCCATCACTGCAGCGCCTGGGTCCTGGCAAGAGGCGGATGGAGGGCAAGGTAAGATCTGGTCCATCCATAAGTGAGATCCTATTCTTTAGTGTCATCCTCTCCATGTTTGGAAGGGGAGTTGGAGGAGGGCCCCCCGTGGCAGCAGCATACTTGGCTTTTAGCCTGTAGTGTTGAGCTGGTGTGAGGTTCAGCAGACCCGGCATGCCGCTGCACTGGCTCGCCTCACTTGACCGACGAGAGGCGTCAGTTGAAATTGGGTCATAGGAGTCGGCAGAGCTGATATTATTGGGCCGGTGCCCAAGCTGTGAAGCCTCACTGGAACGGCGGCTGGAGAAGTATGGGGAGATCCCCGATGATCTACGGCTAACGGTGTAGGCGGAGCTGATGGTGCTTGTTGTACTATCGCGGCGCTCATTGAGTTGGTTCAGCATCGTAACCTCATTGACAGATAGCTCCATTATTCTGGGATTAGGCAACGTAGCAGAAGAACCACCGCTATTTTCTAGAATAGAGCCTGAGAGAAAGATTGCGGGAAAGCAAAACATTTAGTTAGCTGAGAAATTCTACTTGGTAGTAATCTTGAAGCCAGAATACAGACACACAAAAGCCACCCCCAAGTATTTTATGGGAATGACAATGAGTTTCATTTGCTGCCAGTGAATTCAAAGCTTTGCCTCCAGCTCTGTGTGGATGAACAAAGCAAAAAGGCTGGGGAGAGAAGACAAAAATTCTCCGCTGTAGAACCTTTGCAGTGCATATCCCGCTGATGCTCAGCTGCTAAGGAAGTGGCTCCACATGGACTTCTCTTAGTAGGTAAAAGAATTGGACTGGTGTGACAGTGTCATGGGGACCACAAGTGCTTGCTGGGACAGCTGCACAGCACTCATGAATAGGCTAAGTTCCCCAAAATTGACAAAGGCTCTTTCCAGAGTAAACCAAGAAGCTCCAATAAACTAAGCTCTGAGATTGCGTATAGCCCAGGCCCTATGCCTTGGGACATCTTTGGCAAAGTTAAAAGTATACAGAAGGGTCATAAAAATGCCTTTATCAGGAGTCCCTTGACAGTGGGAAGCTAGCATATAAAAGTGTAGGCAATAGCCAGGGGCTCTCTAAGTGACAAAAGTCCTGTCAGAGCAAGACCAGGGATGGAGGGTTTGTCTGGTTTGCTGTTGTGTTCCACAAGTCTCCTAGGAAGCACAAAGGACTTTTTGGGAACTGTTACTGCTGGAACAAACCCAAGCAGTCTCGTGTCTGCCACTGGAATAGTGAGGACAGCTATGCCTGGGTCCTGGGCAAGCCCAGAAACAAGGACACCAACATTTCTCCCAACATGTCTCCCTTCACGACTCTGTAGCAGTGAGCATCTAGGTTTCTACTGTACATCATCAGACAGCCATGTTTATGCCCAAGCTCTCCATTTTACCTGATACCTCTATTCATCAAGGGCTGACTCAGAGGCAATAAGAAATGAGACTCCTCCAGGACAGACTCTTGGTTAAGAAATGAGTATCAGACTCTGGAGGGTTCTTACAACAAGTAGCCCAGGTCCGGAGCTTACCGTTTCCTGAGATGGGAGGCAGCTTGGTGTTTCTGGCTTGTGGAGCTGGGTTCACCCATGAGCAGGAATCCTTAACTGTCTTGAGTTTCTCTTTCTTGAGCTGTTCAAGTCGTTGCATTGTTGTCATGTGTTTCCTTAGCTGCAGGCTGACTGCTGAATTACCAGAGGAGACTGTTGAGTCCACAACAGGAGTGTTGTCATCTAACACTGTCAGATCTCCCAGACTTCCCCCACTGTGCATGTTCATTTCTACTCCACTGTCATTGTTGTTGGTGCTGCCAAGGGGTGATGGCTCACTGCTGCATGATGACTGGCCACCAGGACTGGACTGACACATCTTAGGAAAGGAAAAAAGGAAGAGTCAGGCAGGTGGAAACATGAAAAGAAACCAGGAGCCCAATATCCCCAGTGGGCTCTACATGCTTGGTTCTCCTCACTTGTTACCCTTCCCTGCTACAGCATCTCAACTCTGCCAGAGGGCAAGGGCCCCTTCCTTGGGTTAGGAGGGCAGAGCATCACCCACAGCTGGAAAACTATGGGTTCAAATGCCATTCCGCTGAAAGATTAAGGACAGATGCTTCTTGCAGGAAAACAGCATGTTACCTAGGTGTGCAAGGTATACTGAAGCAAGTGCTGGCTTATCTAACATAGGATCAAGGCCCAAGTATTTCAGACACAACCCATTTCCATCCTTAAAATACCCCAGCATATAATTAGGTTAGCTGACAAACTTCCCAGCCAGGTAAAAACCTGGTTAGCCGCTTGCAAATTCCCACTTGTAGATAAAGCAGATAAGCTCCATAAATATTTATTTTATATAGAGATTGCAATCCTGGGATTTGATAGCAAATTGTGATGCTGGCTGAAAGGCAGCAAAGGGAATCCTCGAATGTTGTGTCCTCCCCCTTTCTGCACTCAAATAACTATCCCCTGGCCCTCCTCCTGATTGCTCTGCGTGCCTCTGCTTCCACCACACAGGGGCTAGTTGGACACAGGAGGTTTAGAGGAAAGCATGCATTATGTAGCTGTGATAATACAAAGAATTTCTTTGCTCACCTTAGTACCGACTGTCCTTAGGAAGGTAGAGTAAGGAAGGGTAAGTGGGAATAAAGAACAGATTGTTAGGACAAAGACAGCATTAACAGAAAGGACTGTGTTAGTAAAAGAAGGAAGTGGGGAATGCAGAGTACAACAGAAATTGCCAACATCTCCCCTCTCTTGTACCTTGTCTTCTGAGCCTTCCCTCTTTGGGGGCCCATCTAAAAACCCCTAGGAGAGAATTCCTGCTTATCTCTATGGATTTGGGATAAGGCCCAAAGATGGGTCAAAATAGGGGACCTCAGAGTGATGGTAGCCCTCCCACCACCCTGACCTTAACCAGGAAACAGGAGCACACCAGGTCAGATGCTGCCCATCAGATGTGGATGAGGGAAGTATGCAACGCTGGATGGGGAGAGCAGAGAGGACATCTGAATCATGGTCTTGGCTGCAACCCTGAGAGTGTAGAGCCCTAAGAAAACAACCTCACACCTTTGGGAGAAATCAAGTGGGGAGATGTGATCATGTCCTTGTTTTCATAGGAAAAAAAAAAGCCTTAAAACAGAGGAAGAGAACTGGAGAGAGGTCATTCCATCTAGTGGTTCTCATGCTCAGCTTTTTTAACTCAATACAGAGCCTCATCACGTAAAACTGTTTCTTTTGTTCATTAGAGACACTTTGGATGTGATAATCTTCAATTCTTTCCTAGCAGAAACACATTGCTCGTTGGCAATTTCTTCAACAATACGTCCCTTCCTAGAAAACCTTTGTAGCTTCAGGGCATGTTGTTTCAAAGGAAGAACAATATTTTAGTCTGGATTCATATCAAGAAAATACATATTTTGGAGCTCAAAGTCCTTTCAGCTCTAGTGAGAAGTCTGGAGAACACGTGAACACCTCCCTTTGAAGGTCCTTTCTGCTGTATCCACCCGACACCCTGCTCCACTCTCAGCTGGTCTAGCAGACCAGAACTTTGGGCATGAAGGTAGAGAGAAACACTGAAGGATCAAAGTGACCCATGTGTTGCAATGCTCCGTTTCCTCCACCCACAGTGGTGTTCTGATGAGCAGGTGGGCTCCCTGCATGGGCTAGAAGAGGCTTGAATGTGTTCAGACTCATCACTGTACACACCTTGTTAGCACCACTGACCACATTACTGCTTACTGTGGAGGTGGTGTAATAGCCAGAAGGCTGATAAACAGTCTTTGCTTCAGCTGGTGGCCACTCATGTGGCTGTAAATCATGATCATGGCTGATTGTGAGCCTATACTCCACAGTATTGGCTCACAGAGTTTATTCCTGGTTTCACTGCTCTGTCTCATTGTCCCACTAAAATTCTCTGTGGAGGCTGAGAGTTTTGTATTCAACTTCTGTATCCCTGAGCAATCTGCTCTAGTAGACCTTGCCTGAGCAGGCAGGTTGGACTAGATGGTATCCAGAGGTTCCTGCCAACCCCACTCATTCTGTGCTTCTGTATATGGTGCACAAGACAGAGGAATTTAACTTGCTTTAAGATATCTAACAAAAATGAGACAGCTACTTTCATCTCCACTGGCTTCATTAGACAATAAACAGCAAGTGTTGTGCCAGCAAAACTGTTGTGTGGTAGCTGTCTGGAAAGACAAACAGTGAAGGGTGCAGGAAGGAGGAGAAAAGGAACTGCTTAAACCAGAAAGTCTGTTTCAAGAAGCATTCATCAATCTTTGCTCTATGGTCATTGCTCAATTTAAATTGGTGAGGTAGGTAAAGCTCACTTGACCACGACACTCTTGAGTTTTACCCACTTCCACAGCACACGGAGGCCAAGCTCAACAATGGGCATCACTGTGAGGGTGGGAATTTGTGATGCTGAGTAGGCAGGTACAAAACATACTGCACTGTGCCCTGACCCGCAGTTTCATCTCTGGATGTGAAATCTAGGGTGTTAGCAGGTGAAGGGGAACTGCCCAGAGAGATACATGGCATGCAAATGTTTCACACCCCCATTGGAGAAATAAGGGGCCATGTCATTCCTGCCAAGAGCAACTGCTCTTACCACAGAATTCTCTGTTTTTATTGTTTTGACTTGTAAGCAATCCTCCATGCTCCTTGTGGTGCTGTTGGCCTCAGGGCTCTCGTCTGAAACCTTGCTGCTCTGCTTGGCGCTTGCCTCGTTGTCCCCATTTTCCTTAAGTGGAGGTGGCCTAGGATGGACATCGTTGCGCTGCTTCTTTGTGACGTGGGCATCAGGCCCGTGCACGGTCTTGACGTGTTTCCTGAGGGAGCTAGGGTCCGTGTACCGCTTCGTGCAGCCAGGGATTTTACAGACGTAGGGTTTCTGTCAATGCAAGCAAATCCTGAGTTACATTTAAAACAAGCTCAAGCAGGCCAGGTACCGTGTACGGACCAAGAAAATACAATGAGCGTAGCAGCTGGCAGCAGCAAAATGTGGAGCATCTGCTCCACAGGATTCTGTGAGACTGAGATCACTGAGATGTGATATATGGGCTGCTGCTCTTCCACACAGACCTGGCCAGTCACTTGTGGCTGGCTAAACTCCTTGTTTTCAGTTTCTAGATTAAAAGACAGCTAAGAATTCGTGAAATACTTTCCTAATATTACTTTCCCATGTATGTATTTGCCTGGGTGGCCACAGGAATGTTTCCTGATTATAGATGGGAGGGAGGTGATGTAGAGGAATGGGCATAACACATTTTCTCTGCTAAGGTGGGGTCTACACCAAGAAAATGTCTGAGACCTTCTGGCTGATGGAATTCCAGTGAAACCCAGCCAGACTGGATTCTCTCTCCCCAATCTATCATACCACTCCAGCACCTGTCACCTTGAAATCTGTTATTGTGCAAAACAAACCACAGGCATGCAATATTTTTTTCTAGTCCCAAATTCATGAATCATTGATTGCCACAAGAAAACAAGGCTGAAGCCATGCTTCTGAAAAGAGAAGTCAGCAAACAGATACTTTTCTTCTTTAACTTTTTTTTTTTTTTTGAGTTTCCAATTCTGAAGTGTATTAGCGCTGCAGTTGTTTGAGCTGGTGCTGCTGCGCTGGAAGCTCTGAATTCATCACAAGTTCTGCTTTCAGTCTCACAGCTACTCTATGTATTTTTCTGCCAAGGAACTATGATAGATCCTTGAGAAAAAAACAGGCAGATGTCATTTCAAGGCTACCCAAAATGACCATTCCTATTTTTATTTTCAGTGTTTTGTGATTTTGTCCAGAAGCTCAAGTGAAAAAATATGAAGAGTATGTATTTGCAGAAAGCCAGCATTATCACATGAAAAACACTGGAAGTCTGTTTTTTATCCAAAAGCATGCTTCCTGACTGATCTTGGCACTTCGCTTGAATGAACTAAACCCTTGTAACACCCCACTGAGGTAAATATTTAATATATTTTAAAGCTGGATAAACCAAAGCACAAAAAGCAAAATAGTTAGTTTATAAATCTAAAGCAACCTTCTGGGTGAGGCATTATATAGAAATATTCTTGCTGCTATTGGAAGTCTTGCACTAAAACAGTTCAAGGATTTTTAATAAAGATCCTTTAGGCCCAGTAGTTCTGATATTGAGACATGAGTAATTTGGGTTACATGATCACTGTTGCTTGGACAGCAGACCACCTAACAAGCTACAACCATCCTCTTCACCAGGCCATAGCTCCTGAAACTGGAACTGAGCGAACTGCTGTTTTTGTTGGCATGCTTTCACATATCCCTTGGCTTATCCAGATTCTCACACCTAATGCAGTGTATGTCCTAGTGAAGTCAGCAGTTTAGAGGCCTCCCTCCTGCTCCCATACACATACAGCGAGAAACTTCTTAGGGTGGGAGAACTCCCCAGATGCTCAGCAGAACTGAATTTCTGCATTTTACCCTTCCTTAGCTTGAATTGGAGAAAATACCACTCCAAGCATTTGGTTGGCCATGAATTTATGCCAGTCTTTTGTGTGTGCACTGGAGAATGGTCACAGGATGGAAGCCTGTTTCCCTAGTAGTAACTTTAGAGGTAACTCCTGAAAGGATTCAAATAGTCAAAGTTTAAGTGAAATAATTAATGTGATACTTTAACAAACAAAAGCCAGTGTGGTATCACACCCCCAGCCTTGAACTTCAGCATGTTTGGACCATACAGCTACATCCTGCCACACAATGACAGAGACAAATATGGGGAACCTGGAACTTCTCCCTTAGAAGAGACATGGATGACTAACTCTGAAATTGTGGGGTATCTCAAATAAACACTGCAGGCAGTGGATAATAATTAGGAAGTAGCTAGGAACCACAAAAGAGTTACCAATGAGCAATGGGAAACATCCACAGCCACAAACTCCATCTTTGCATTCACGTGGTTTTGTGAGCCAAGGTCTCAGTGCAGTTTGCAAACCCACTGGTCATAGCCACGGCTGGCTGCAGGACCCTCACCTGGGCCTGCTGCCCAATGAAATGAGCTTTGCCACGAGGGATGTCACCTGGTGCAAAGGATCGTGTTATATGTTCCTCAAAGTGAGAGTGTCTAACATACAGCCCAGAGAGCCGTCATATGAAATGTACAGTTTTCTCACAAGTCCTGGCACATGCCTGTGTTGCCTTAAGGAGGGTTGAACTGCAGTTCTTGAGTAGCAGGGTCACAAAATACAAGATTATGCAGTGCCATGTAGGTCCCATGGTAAGGCTCAGCTGGTCTGATACAAATCCCCCACTAGTGGCTATGCTGTTTTTGCACCTGAGAAGACTTTAGCATACTCTAGGGGAAGCAACAACAAAGGATGAAATCCTATCTGTCATCCCAGTCTTTAAATCGTGTTGTTGGATGCAGCCTGTGATGTGTCAGCATATTAGACTAGGGTCCACCACACACAAGGAGTGGATTGCTCCTGCCCTATAGTCTCACCTTCTTGCACAATGAGAACGCAAAGGAGCAGACCTTCAAGTGTCCAAGCTTTGCTCAGATGAAGTGAGGAGTCATCCCAGATCCAGTGCAGCTCCAGATCTGGATCACTTGGGAAACTGAACCCATCAAAGAAATTACATTTAATAATACAGCCAAAGCCAAAATTCCACACGTAGGAACATGGGACACTAGCTGGCCCTCCAGAAGGGAAACTCTGGCCTGCCTAAGAAGGATCCTGGAAAAGCTGTAAAGATCTGACCTCAAGTGATATTAGCATCACACTGCACAGAAGGGCATCCTAGACTTCGAGTCCTCATTCTGACTCCAACAGAATCCCTGAAACCTACAGAGCTTTGGTTATCACTGACTGATACGATGCCAGAGACAGAAATACTCCCAAGAAGCCCTTTGTAGATGCAGCATTGCTTTAAAAAGCTGTCATCTGTGTCAATTGTGTTTCATTCTCCAACAGTCTATATTTAACTGTTGTAATTTAGGCTACAGACCGAATTCTTCATGGTTGCAAACACTATTAGAAAATTTTGGTGTTTTTTTTCTTCTCCTGTCAGCTAATTAGCGGTAATATAAATTTCAATCGTCAGCCATGGCTGATTGCAACAGACTATCACATGCGTTACAATAAAGGCAATTTCCTCAGCTCCCCAACTACTAATAGTGGGTCTTAATTAGCCAAGATTAACAAAGCATTGCATTGTGCTCTATCATTGTGTATCAAATGATGGAGATGGTATTATTTCCAGAGCATCAGGATCCAGGGTAGCTGTTACACTACTGCAAGTCTGCTCCATGGTCATATTAACCACCACGTGCATAGCTGTGCAATCCTATTTGTGCTACTAAAAATGATACATTTAGAAAGTTCTTGCTTTAATTTCCAAAGCTGATAAAAAAGTTTGCATACTTTAACATCTGTTTATGATTTCAAACGTGGCTTTCATAAATATAAAGTTAACGTGGTCTGGTTCTCCAGCAAAATAAATCCCATTAAAATATAAGAAAAATATCTCATTACAGTAGGTTTCTTTTTACATGAGTTCAGCATGTAAAGTGTATGTTTATTGTCAGCAAAGTTATAAAAAAAAAAAAAAAAGCCCTTTGCTGAGCTGCGGTGAGCCCAGGCTTACCTCATTGGAATGTGTCCTGTTCTGGTGCTTGGCTCTGTCTGAGGCATTGGAAAAGGCTTTATTGCAGCCTTCGTGTTCACAGACATAGGGTTTTTCACCAGTGTGGGACCTCAGGTGTGTCTTTAAGTTCTCCAGGCGGGAATAGGCTTTGGAGCAACCCTCAAACTAAAATAAAAAAAACACAAGAGGAATGATTAATTAACCAGAAAAATGTGGTTTTTTCCCCCTGCCTAAACCCTTCTCATCTGTTTCTCATTCTTTCTTTTTTGCTACCCTTTAAAGGGCTTGTGTTTTAGAGAACAACATTCACTTTGTTGGGAGAATTCACTTCCCTAGGCAGGCAGAGAGTTTTAGCACTGAGTCATATTTAAGGTGCTGTTCTTGTTGGGTACCCACCTGACATTTCAACAAGAGACTCTTTTTTCCAGCAGGGTTGAACACTCCTCCCAAGGCTCTCTTAGCCCCTCCTCCCACTTCTCTGCACTTACACTCAGAAATGGAGTTCTCTCCCACAGAGAGAACTGATGGCCTCTTGACAGTTTGACCAGCCTTGCAACTTCACTAGCACCAGCACTGGAAAGGCCACACCACTCTCTAACACACAAGAAGAAATCTAGCAAGCTTTGAAGTTTCCCGAATTACAGCTTGGGTCTACTCTCGGAGGATGCTGTGGTCAGGCCATCTGACGCTACTAGTTTAAAAAACAAGGCTCTCAGTCTGAAAGACAGATGGATTTTTGGATGACAAATAGGTGATGAACTTTCCTCCTGGAAGGAAACCAATTACCAACAATGACAAGCAGCTTGTGAGGCATGGTGAGGCTTTAGGCAATGTAAGTCCTGCCACCCTCCACCCTGGCTGGGCTGGAGGCTTCTCCCCACACCTGCCCTGTCTGCAACAAAGGAGGATTTCACCTCAAACCGAAGAGGCTGTTTTAAATGCTCTTTGACAAAACAAGTGAGAACTTAACTGTAAAAGGTTTTAAGAAATGCAAATTCTAGCTAAAAATTCTAGCTAAATGCTGCACTCACTTTTCAGCTGGGAGCATTGAAAAGCTCATGCAAGCACCTTAAAACACAATGAATTTCAACAAGCACCCCCCCCTCTTGTGATGTACACAGGTGGCAAGGTTGTATTTTAGTTGGATTACTTAAACATGTCTACATGTTCAGTCATGTGTCAGGTGTGACACAACAGTGCTATGTTTGAGTCTTGGTTAGTGAAGAAAGAAGCAGAAGCCAAAGAAAGCCTCATGCAGTAGCAATGGTGCCTGTCATGCTCAACAGGCAGAGGACTAGCCTGAATTGCTAAGGAGTGGGGCAAACATGAACCCCATGAAGCATGTAGGCAAAAGTTGTTGGGCTGGAAAAGAAGCAGGGTTATCGAATCTTCCATTTAAGGTCTAGCATTGAGATAGTGGACATAAGGGAAACTTGCTCTCCTTTCTTGATATTCAGATCTCTTCAAGGACTGCAGGAGTATCCTGCAAGAGTTTATTCTTTCCACAGCTTTGTCAGGGTGGGTTGGGTCCAGTTCTCATTTCTTAGTCAATTTTCATTAGCCCATTTGGCCCAAAGAACTTCGAGGAAGCGCAGTATATCCCTTTATTCTCTTGCCCTGTGCAAGAGGAGAACTCAAGTTGCTTATGCTTATTGAAATACATCATTCTGCTTGCTGGAAAACAAAGGAAACTCAGCATGAGGCAACTCATGTGTCCATTCTGGTTTTGCTGGATATTAATACAAAAAAGCTGTTATTAAGAGCAAAAGTACCGAGGCCACATTTTCAAGTGAGAGCTCCTCAGCAAAGCAGCCTGTGCGTGTTCAGAGCAGTTGTTCCCACTCTTATGCGTGGATTTGATTATGTCAGTGGGAGTTCTGGCTGTCATCTGTTGAAATAATCCCTGACCGAATCCCAGGCTGCAACTAGGCTCATCTGTAGCTTTATGTACACCACAAACTTCTTGTCTGAAACAAATGGTGCTTTGAAAAATCACTGCCAGACTTGGACAAGGAACACTCTGCCACAGAAGGGCACCTTCTGCAGAGCTGCTGTATATCCCAGACAATTGGAAAACGGTGGCATATTGCATGTGGAGAGACTGCAGCTCTCCAGGAGATGGAGGATGATCTGAGACTCAGATTCACACAGCCTTGCCATTGCTTCAGAGTGACAAACATGGCTTGAAAGAGGCAGTGGTGCTTTTCCCTGCTCCATTATGGCACTGAAGAAGATGCGGTCCCAGCTGTTTTTGGTCTTCTGAGTCTCTCTATCTGCAAGGGCAGGGCTAGACTTCCCCTCTCTGCTCATATCACGCCAATGATTAAGATTCCTTGATACTTTTAAGGAAGATTGGTAAAGTGCTAGAACTGGGCAAACAGGACAGGGCCCTGTGCTCTGGAGAGCTTATGCTCTAAATTAAATGAATGCCGTGCTGGAAGATTAACAAAGGAGCCACACAGCAAGCAAGTCATACATATCCTAATATTTGTGAGCAGGAGCTGGGGCAGAGCCAGGGAAGCAGTAGGGCTGGAAGTGACTAATGGAGCAGAAGAGGAGGAAGACATGGGAGGAGGGCTCAGACATCTGCTGAGCAGAAAGGCTCATCCCTGAGATGCTGGGGAGAGGAACAGCATAAAGTTGGCATGGAGGAGGTATGAAAAACTAACAGGAGAAGGCAGGGAGCAGAGGATATCAAAAGGCAGGGATGGACCTTCAGGAGGAAAAAGGGATGAAGCATATGTGGAAAGAGATGAGGAACACCTCTACTCTCCTACCAGTTAGCCACATCCACTGAACTCCACAGATCATTTCTCTCATGTCCTGTATCAGGCATCCTTGGTTGCTCCATGTCAACCAGGGGTGTGATGGGAGACTCCATGTATTAGAGCTTTAATATCTCGATGTTGAGGAGGAGGGAAGCCCAGCTCTCCCATATACTGGATGGGCCTGTACCCACAGGGTTGAGATACAAAGCAGCACCTTATGCTCTTCCTCAGGCAATGTTTAACACTAGGCACAGTGCTGCTTGCATGCAGAAGGTTGCTGGATTGAGCTCCTCTTGGAATTTAAACACCCAGTAGTTGACCTCAACTCTGCATTGAGAGAGCAGAAGAAGGAGGTGTTGGCCCATCTCCACAGCCTAGAGGGAGGCTTGTGAGCACACAGGTACATGGGTGAGGCAAACTTGCAGTCCCAGCAGTGGTACAGGGTGATGATGAGTTAGACACAATCAGGGCTAGGTGGTGCCCCACAGTATGGAGCTACTGGATTTCCTTCTTGGATGTAAGCAACTGATTTGGCTGATTTTCCATCTTAAGTGACTTGTCCTGAGTCACTCTGGATCTCTGTGGTACAGCTGAAACCATTTTCCCCATAGAAATGCATTTTTCCCCACTAATACCTCGACCACCCTTGCTGATCACTTGCCCTGTGTCTAGAGTGTACCCTGCAAGTAGCTATAACCCAGACACGGAGAGCTGGACTGTCCCTGAGCTGTGTGCTGGCAACTACCCATGGAGAGCTCTGCCTGAAGCCACTGAAGTCATGCCTATCCCTCAGCACACATCTGTGTGGTCACTGTAGTCCAGTGTCCCACTTGCCAAGCTGAGATGCACCATGTGTCCCTGCCTGCTCACCGTACACTTGTGTGGCTTCTCTCCAGTATGCCTCCGCATGTGTACCACCAGCATGTACTGAGCCTTGAAGGGTTTCTGCTCCCGCGTGCAGTCCTGCCAGCGGCAGACGAACTCCTTCTTCTCCCCATGGATGTGATCGTTGTTGATGTGCTGGTAGGAGAGAAAGGAGAAGCACGTCACTCCTGGAAGAGCTGATGCCAGTGAAGCAAGTGCAGTGCTCCAAAAGCCAGCCATTCCCTTCCCAGTGCCTGTGGTCAAGCACTGCACCTGGCATCCAGGTGCACAGATAATATTGCAGAGAAGAAAGTTGGCTCTGCAGTCAGGTGTGTCCTGAGGGAAGAGGCACACAGTATCCAGTACACCAGAACTGAGTCCAAAGAAGCTATAATTGTGAGGTTTGCTAAAGCAATGGGGACTCATGGTGCCAGGGAGAGAGGAGTCCTCTCGGTTTTCAAGGCTGCCTGATGCCCACTGTTGGGGGGCATGACAATTATTTTTGTCTCTGTCAAACCCTATTGTGCTGCATTTGTGCAGCTGGGACCCTTTCTTGGGGTGCTTCTGGAGGAGAGGGGGGAGGAGGAGACAAGACTCAGCTGGACTTGATGATCTTAGGGTCTTTTTCAACCTAAATGATGCCATGATTCTAAGCTTGCTTGTGTGCCAGCCCATACATTGGCCCTAAGACATCCACCTGCTGTCCAGTGCTGGCAGCTTGCAGGAAATGACAGCATCTGTGAGCTATGCACAGAAAGCTTGGTGGCCTCAATTACTGCTAATTGCTTGGGTCCATGAAATCCTATGCTGGGGTGTTGAAAAGCCAAACCCAGAAGGGTGCCTTCATCCACCCTGGGAGGAAGACCAGGGTTTCTTTTTCCTAGCTCAGGGCAGAGGAAGGTCTGTCAAAAACAAACAGAGCTGAAGATCAGCCCATCAGCAGCACTGTTCCCTCCCTCGGTGGCCTTGTCTCTTTGAATGGAGTCTCACTGCCAAAAAGTAATGCCTGTCCTCGCTCCTGTGTTTTCAGCAGACATTCACTGACAGGAAATCCTAAAATAAACCACTTTGGGTTTGGATTTGGGTGTTTTTTTGTGCTGAGATTTTTTTCCCAGCCTCCGCCTTCATCACCCTGGCCAAGGTTAGACACACATGTTGTGGATCAAGACGAGACTTTCTTGGGATAGTGAGGCAGCAAGAGGACACAAGAGGACACAAAACCACATTAAAACAGAATCACCAACCTCCATGGTCACAGCCAAATCAAGGCCAGGCATTTAGTGTGCTGTGGCCAAATTCTCAGGAAAGGGATCTGCCACTCAGGGCACCGGGTCTACCCAGTGACAAAAGGAGGTGTGTAGTACTTACTTGGTCTCTTGGGCACCATAGGTAAACATTGAGAGCCAAAAGTGAGCACTGAAAGGGTTGTGAGAGGCTGAATTTGGGACAGGTTTCCTATGGGTGTGGAGCTCAGCTGTCTGTGGTTCTGGTTTCAGAAAGTGGCATCCATATGAGATCTTGGGCTCAGATGGTAGATCTGGTGAACCCTAGAGGAGATCTATGGACACACTAAACCACGTCCAGTTTAAATTAGGAAGATATGTCTCCTGGTTCTGTGTGGAAGTCTGACTTACAACCAAGATTGTGCATGGCAGTGCCAGGAGTCAGAGAGTGCATAAGCTGACCTGTTTGGTCCCAAATGGGCCAGAGGAAGACACATTTATGGGAGGGCTACTGTAATACCATCACCCCCACCCCCCAGGGTTATTAAGTCGCTTATTGACTCTGAGTAACATCTATTTCCCATCACATGGTGAAAGAGTATTTACACAAGTCACTATATTTCAGTTATGGCTCCGCAGCCTTCATTTAATCCCCAACTGGCCAGAGGCTTTGCTTGGGTTTCTCTCGGGTGTGTGAAGCTCAGCTGTGACCTTCAAGGTTGGAAGCTGCAGTGGTGCTTGCAAAAATATGTCCTCACTCTTGCTGCTCCCTGTTGACACATACTTCTCCCACCAGCAAATTGCCCACTCTGTACAGAGAATGGACTTTGCATACCCAGGTACTTTGTGCTGCACAGAAGCTGGAGGTTTTCCATGTATGGTGGGATGCCACCTTCTCAGAAGTTGGCCCAAGACATCTGTATTTCATTTGCATGTGTATTTTGAGCATACCAAATCCACAACCCCATGTTGCTAGTAATCATAGTACAGAAGCCTCCATTTTTATAACCTTTCAAATTTAGGAAAATCTTGTGACATTCCATCAAGTATTTTTCTTTTGGTTTTCTTTGGAAATAAATTATGCTGAGCTGCCGGGATCTGCCCTGTATTTTGCTCTGGGCAGAGTTAAAGAATTTTTTTTTACATCTGAGAGGAAAACACACAAATACTGCTGGACAAATGTGAGCCCAGCCCATCTGGCTGGTGTGCTATGGTTTAACCCCAGAAAAGCAATGCCCCATGGCATGCAATGTACAATCCACTAAGCACTTTATCACTCATTTGGCCTTGATAACCGTTTCCAAATCCGTTTGTATTCAAAGACTTGTTGCACTGCCAGTGACTTCTGGCAGAGGTTGGCAGGTGTTAGCCTTCAATGGGTGAAGAACACACGCCCAAAGTTGTCATTTAGAGTGGGCTAAGATGATGCTCGTGTATAGAGCTTGAGGAAATAGAGACTGATGCCTACTTGGTAGCATCTAAACGTGACTAAAATGAAGATACATAAAAAATTAAGAGCAGATACAAGACCTCAGGAAGAGGACTATACATGGGTGGCTTCTGTCAGTCTTGGAACCTAGCTAGGACAAGCAGCAAAGGGCTGCTAGAAAGTGGGATGCATGAAAGCAGAAGACAGTGAGCCTTGTTACAAAACTTGCTCAATTCAACATTTTGCTGCAAGCAGCAGGGTTGCTTGGGCTGGTGCATTTCCAGCAGTTCTGGGCTGCTTACAAACAAATGGGGCTTGCACGACAGAACAAAAATGAGGACTGGGAGGGTGCAAAGCTGGGGACAGGATGAGTCTTGGACACAGATCATGTCTGACTTCACCAGCGTCTGCGCAGAATCTGAGGGATTTGCTGACCCCAGCAGCCAAAGGAAACCAAATAGTGGATTCCCAGGTGAAGCGAAGCACACAAAAGGTTCTTGGAATTAATTAGAACTGAAAATCTGATTAATGGCTTAGGTTGGGGATCCTTCAGAGAGCAGTTTTGACACTGGTTTGGGGACACCACTGTGATTACGGAAGCCCTATTTCCCAATTTTTAAAACATCAACCCACTTTCTCTTTTCCAGCCCCTGATGGAGATACTGAAGCATGCCTCCAAACTTGGGAAGCGCTCTATTTTTGTGGCAGGGATGAGTTGTGCAGGTCAACAGCCCCTAGGTGACATGGCCCTACAGCTCATGTCACAACAGCATAAAAGACTTTCATAACCTGGACAAGGCCTGAGGTTAGTATGGATGACCCCTAATCCACAGTTGGTGCAGGTGCATGCCGAGGGTCAGTGAATACGGTCAGCAAAGAGGGAAAGGCTCTGTTCCCTTCCCCATTTTCCGATCAGGTCCTCTGCACAGAGCCTTCTGTCACCGCACAAGGGAGACTGAATCTGCAGCCTCAGCAGCTGAGATGAGAGTAACATCAAATAATCTATGAGAGGCATCTTGCAGCTAAACTCCTTGGGGAGCAACGACCTGCTTTGGCAGTGTTTACACACCGTAGCTCTGATTTGCACCTTTAGTAGCTCCCAGAGTGAGCTCTGGCTGTACAGCAGCTAGTGATAAAAAATGAGGACAAGTGCATAGAAACCCAAATTTATCGCTGGGGTTTCCTCCCGACCATTACTCACATGGACGAGCTGCTCCTGAGTGTCATATTCCTTTGTGCACCCTTCCCAGTGACAGTTTGTCTCATAAATAACCTCAGGCTCCTGTTTGCATTCATCCTTATCTAGATCTTCTTTCAGGTCTGTCAGATGCTCCTGCAACACACAATGGTGCATTTTATAAGGTGAAATTCTTTCATCTGAATTCCTCTGTTACTCATAGATTTTTGGGCAGGTATCAGCTGATCACAAACCCTGCTTGCTGTGGCAACATAACATCCTTGATTGCTGTGAAATAATGAGTTACAGAGTTTTGGTAGAAAAAGATCAGAGTTAATGACAAAACGCAAACCACTCTGAAGCCACAGTCACAGTGGTGCCTGGCTCCTGCTAACTCATGGGCAGTCCCAGAAAATGTTGAAAAAAAGAAAAGGCTGGCTTTTGACCTTTGGTTGTGTTCTTTGCTGGAGCAAAACCTCTGTTCTGGGGGAGCGGAGAAATGTGAGCATGAAGAAACCATTCTATCGTTAGTGCCTTGCGGTTATCAGAGTCACCTGACTGTTGATGGGGGCTGTTTTCTGTATCTTCCAATAGAGAAGAAAACTATACCTAACCCTTACCCAAAGATTTACATCTGCAGGGTGCTCCACAGACATAAAGTGGTGAGCCCTCAAAGCACTCCTTTGAGATAGAGAAATCTGGGAAGCTTGAGCAAGACCCAGTGATGAGTAGGTTGCAAAACAGAGCTCCAGAGGCTCTGGACACATAAAGGAGTTACTTTTATGCTGGGCATGCTGTGAGCTCTCTCCTAAACTTCTTTGTCTAGTCAGCTCCTCAGCGCTAAAAGAAGCACAGAAGATTTTTGTTATGGCTGCTATGAGGATTAAAGCATTTGCACCTACATAACAGTGTAACATACCACAACATTAGTACAACTCAGAAGTATGAACAACTGCTGGCTCTGTGTGTGTCTTAGACACTTGCACTACACACAAGGCAATCAGACAGTATTAGCTTAGCAATATAGAACTCTGCAGAAAGCTGAGAGCCCTTTCATTCCCTTTCCTCCCAATTACTACTATGGTCAAGTGCAGGGCATCTCACCTTCAGGGTGACTGATCACATCAGATGCTGCTCCTCACAATTTGGTGCTCCAGTTTGCCTTATGTGTAGACAGAGCCAGACCTGTCTCAAACTGCCTGTGACCTGCCCTAACATGTCCATTCCCACCAACACCTCAATGCCTACTCAGGGGCTGCAATGATTAATGACTTAATATATAGCTTGAAAAGTGAGACGTACTCTGTGAAAGTTCATAAATTTTCATCAGCTAGCTCATGATATATGTGCCAGATGTGATTTTTCAGTTCAAAAGTCTAGATATGCAGAGGAAGAGATTTGTTCTAATTAGTTCTTAATTTAAAAAAAACAAAACAAAAAAAATTGTAAGGTGGCTCTTGGAACAGGAAATTAGTAATTTACAGAAAGACTTGGGAAGATTCAAATTACATCAAAGCCCAGAGCAAGCCTGATAAAGTTCAATCAGCAGGTTCTTTTACCTACAATTTCTGTTTAGATGAACTGTGAAGATTATTTTTGTTGACAAGTTTCTATCCGTGCAAAGTGTGGTCTTTGGAAAAGTGAAATTTCCTACTAAAAAACTTAGTTTGCCAACATTTTTGTACGTCTCATTGGAATAATTCAATTGAAGCAATTTTAAGTTTGTGAAGAGGATTGACTTCTGTGTAGTTCAACATTCACCTGAATCTGTACTGGAACTATTGTGGTATCACGAGAGCAAAGTAACTCAGGTCCCTCACGCTTGGTGCTCCAGTGTGTCCCGCAAATCCTGTCTGGACTGTATTTTTCACAGCTGAACTTTTCAGCACAGCATCCTGCAGAACTGGAATCCTCAAAGTTAACAAGTTGCTGTCATTTAGATCAGCTGAATAGGAGACACTAATTATGTCCTTTAACTTGTTCTGCTTGCCAAGAGTGTGCTGCTTCTACAAGGTACTTTCCAGCAATTTTCTGGTCAGTATGGAAATGCTGCAAGTTGTGAAGCCTACATTTCCTTTGGGGTAACACTTTGCAGATCTCCTAATTAGCAACTATGAGATGACCAGTGTGCATTTTCCTTCTCTTAATTTCACTTTGCTCTTCTATCAAACCTCCTTGCAGCACTTGAAACTACTCCCCCACTTCTTTCACTGCTTATTTCATGTAAGCCACACTGGGTGAAACTGGGCCAGGGCTGCAAGGCTATCCAAGCACTCCCTGCAGTTGGGCACACATCTCTTTCCATTGGAGCAGAGAAGCAAGGATAAGCAAGCAGCTGTCTATCCCACAGCTCCTCTGCTACAGATGCTTTGAGCAAGCAGGTGACGGCTTTCACATCTCTTTTCATTTGCTGCAAGAAATAAGTATGTGGCCCTATTAGCCTGGGTCGTGGCCAGATTGTTTTTTCAGGGCACATGCTTTTGCAGCAGTGTATAGATGCACTCCTAAACTCAAAGCTCCAGAGAGGTGCCTCTATGCCCTAATCGTGCTGACTACAGCATGTTTATCTTTCCCTGATATGCTATCTTCATCAATTTTACCTGCCCCCTGATGACTGCACACATTGCTGTCCCCATGCATCATGCTGAGACCTGCTCCTGAACCAGGGCAGGAGGAGAAATTTGTCATCAACTCTTCCATCCACTTGACAATAACACAGCCTAATATTTCATGAAAATGAAGTGCCCAGCACACTCCTGATAGTTTACAGTTGTGATAAAGGACGGTCAGATGGACACTGTCAGCAATTAAACAGTTTGCAATCACAGAGCTCCAGAAAGAAAGCAAAGGCCTTTGGGCCCTTCTTGGTGTCAAATGTGCCACCAGTGTACAGGCTGTTTCTCGGAGTAATTCCTTGTTGAATCGAGAAGTCATTCTTTTTTTTTTTGCAAGCTTTCTACCTACATGCAAGATTCCCTTATAATCTGTGTTTGCTCTGAGACACTAAGCCTCCTTGCTTTGCAGCACACAAAGCTCAGACATCATTTTAAATTTACCATGCTTGAAATATTCTCTCCTTCCTTTATTTCTATCCAAGCACAACAACAGCAAGCTAAGTCCCAATCCTTCATCAGATACTTTCTTCAGTCATCACGAATCTGCCTTGTACCTTGCTGAACTTCATGTCCCAAGAGACATTTGTCTACTTGGCAGACTTTGATGCCTTGCTCCCAGTTGAAGCAAAAGGCGCCAAGAGTATTGTTCCCAAAGATAACAAGACCCAGCAGCTTGCTAGCCTATCCTCACAATGTGTCTCACACCAGCAAAGTTACCTGTGTGTTTGGGGATGCTGGTGGCAAACCCTCGGCTTCAGTCTTGACTTTGCTGCGCTTGTTTATTACTGGATTGACTGTGCTGCTCACGGCCGACTCACTGCTCTGCTTGCTCTAGGAAAGAAAACCAGGCAAGATATGGCAACAGGGTTTGAGTTCAGAGACAGACTGCAGCCTATCTCCTTGTTAAGAATTTACTTAAAAATCAGCCAAGGCTGAATTTAAGGAGTGGCCAGGGACAACTGTGTTGGCTTGCTGGCCCAGGTTTCACATGAAATCTAGCCCGTCTCGGTTTTTGCAAGGCAGAGAGGTGGAAGACAGGGAAGAGTCAAGGGCAGCATCAGCCTCTGCAGGCTCACCAGCAAGCTTGGCCTTGCTGCTGCTGCTCCATTTCAGAGCAATCTGGTCCCTGTCTAAGCCATTGAAACCTTATGCAACTCCCACCCAAGGAACAAATTAATTTCTCAATGTGAGGAAAGGATTTGCTGAGAAAATGAATTCCTGGGGGAAGCCGGGGGCTCTGGTTACATGTGAGGGCTCCAAAGTGCTGGGTGCGTGAAAGGCTATGTGCATGTTTTGCTAAGCTCCTAAAAAACGAGAACAACTTCAAGAGAAAAAACATCCCATTGTATGTGAAAAAAAACCTGGAACATTAACATTTTAAATACACTCTTGCTAATTGCTCAAGATTGGTCCTGCAAGTTATTAAACAGAGGCCTGACTCCTGTCAGTCACATTATTTTGGTAGCCAGTTTGTAAGAAGAAAACAAAACCAATCAATCAAATAACCTTCAATAACAAACAGAGTTTGCAGGGCAGCAGCCATGAGAAGCCCTAAAACAATAAACCAGTCTGAAAAGTTCGGTATGATACAACTAAAACAATGATATGAAAAGGGTGTGAAATGAGGTGAAGCAAGGCTCTGGGGAGAAAAGAAATTGCAATTTAAACTTCCAAGGAAAGAAAACGGGAAGGAAAAATGATTAAAAGTGTGCTAGTCACATTCAGTAACCCTGAGCATGTGGAGGGCTTGTGGGCACATGGATGAGTCCTGTGTGAATTCACAGGTATTTGCAAGGATTCCTTGGAGGTGTGGGATGTTATGCATGTCATGGCATTCCTAGTTTTCATATTTGGCTCCTGGTTTTGCAAACCTTATCAGTAAAAATCATCAGCAGGGACATCCTGAGAAAGCTATGGAAAACGAAGGAACAGTATGCAAAATGGGTAGAGGTCCTAGGTAGGGTGCGCTTAATTTTTACAGAGGAATGTGGTGTTTTAAGTCCATCAGCATGGTTCATGCCAGTAGAAAAAAAGGAAGGAGGAAAGGAGGAACTGGTGAAGAAGTTGATGCAACTTGGTTCACAGTGCTCAGGTGCTTATCTAGCAAAAGACTCCAGCATGTGCTGAATTCCCTTGATTTCAATGGCACATCATGCGTTCAAGGAGATTTGCTGCCTGAGATGAACCTACAAATCCTGTTCAGTGCTTTGATGGATCAAAGTTTTTCATTTCTGCAGAGTGCACGTAGGTAGATGAAGGGTAGGTAGGTATATGGTACCATGTAGGTAGGTACATGGGTAGGAGGTGAGCGCAAAATGTGGCTGTGACTAGTCCAGAAATGCTTTGCCAGGAGGAAGAAAAAGCAACAAAGGAAGAATGTGATTACAAAGAGAGTGAGTAAAACTCCCACAGCCACCATGAAGTGCCACGGCATTCATCCCACAGAGAATGTGCCTCCATTTCCCTGTGTGCCACAAGTGGATGGCCATCCCTACCTGGTTGGAGTCGGAGATGCAGTTACTGTTGCTGCTGATCTGTGTTGGTGGTGGGTTAACAGAGAGGACTGCCATGTGCTGCCGTGGAGGGAAGGTCGGGGATGGCTGGATCAGGGGAGGAGTGTGTCCGAAGGCTGAGCTCAGGCCTCTCTGCTGGGTCAGGATCTGCTGGTATGTCACGGGGTTAATGGGGTGGGGGAAGCTGAATGCTGGACTGCAGCAACAGGAGGAGATAAAACGATGAGGAGTTATTTTAAACAATATTTATCACATTTAATAGTGACTGATTCAATTTTGGCTTCCTGGAGCCTCCAGGAGACAGGCTGAAATGCTCCAGCTAGATGTCTTCAATGCCAGGATAAGCCTGAAAGCCTGCTCTGATGCAAAGACAGGATTTGTCTCATGTGTGCCTCAGCAACCCTATGAATCATTTCTACACATATATCAGACTGATTATCATTTCTTATTTTAAAACAAAGCCCTTGGCCAGGAGTGTGGAAGAGGATGAGACTCAGACAAATCTGGTTGCAAAAATCCCTGAGTTTTCACGGGCAGACCTATTCCACAGACTCGCAACCTCAGGGTTATGCTATCCTTGATATAAAAAAACCCAGCATCACCTGGCTCACCTGGCACAGATCACAGCAGGGATGAATAACTATCCATTTAACATAATCCAACCCCATGCAATGTCCTCTGCATTCAGGTGAGGGGAGTGCTGGCTCAGGGGACTGCGGAAGTATGTCACCCTTCATATCTA
Source organism: Semnornis frantzii (assembly GCA_013399775.1). Classification (NCBI taxonomy): domain Eukaryota; kingdom Metazoa; phylum Chordata; class Aves; order Piciformes; family Ramphastidae; genus Semnornis; species Semnornis frantzii. Next base: position 32,508 of record VWYK01114929.1, on the reverse strand, counting down.
GGTCACTGGTTCAGCTCCAATCTAGGTCGTGACCAGAAACATCACCAGCTCCTGGATGCTTGGGCACTAACTTGGGGCAACAGGTCTGAGTCAGCATGCAGCAGGCAACAGGATTAAAAATGAAGTCCTGCTTTTGGAAAGAAGGGGTTAAATCCCAGGGGTGAGTCCCTTTGGCAGCTATTGAGAAATTGTGGGAGATGCTCTGCTCCCTGTACTCTAGGTGATTGATGCACAAACCATAGGGTCTCAGGCCAAAACCTGACTGTTTTCTAGGGTGGTCGCCCTGAAACTTTACCCTCATGACATTTTCTCTCACATCGCTAAAACTGCCCATGGCATGAGCACTCAGAGAATGGGGCCACAATTAGTAATGTGCTTAATTTCTAATTTAGAGAAAGTAGTTATTGCTGGTGACCACACAATTTGTATTTCTGTTACAAAACAGTTAATGGCAACACAACTGAAAGAACAAAGTAAAAACTACAGTGTAAAAGAGCTTTGAGAGTTAAACATAACAAAGATATTGTTATGTATCAGTGAAGTGCAAAAACGACTTTACTATGAGGATCCAGGTCTGAGCAGGTAAGAAAGAATTTAATTGCTGCCACTTAGGCATGGCTAAAACAGAGTCTTTTCACCCCAAATTGCTGACATCTATCCTGTTATATCTGTAAGCCAATGTACAATTCCTTATGGTTAAGATACATCTTTAGAACACCAAAGAGAGTTTAAAATTCCTTATTACTTGATTATTCCCTTGGAAGCCAACAACCAACTACTGGGTCAGCCTCTGCACTCTACTGATTTGTTGAGAATAACAGATGCTACCCTGAAAAACTTTAAATCTGTGTATAAGATGGGATGCTACAGATATGTCCAGTTAATAACAGGTGAAAAGACTAGCAAAATATGATTACTACAGGAGGAGTTGCAATTTAAGTTAACATTTTGTTTGATTTTCTTGTCAGCTTCTAAATGATGCTGCAAAAGAAAGTAACTTATAGAATGAATCTTACAGTTACTAGTGGCAATATCTCTCTTCCCCACGAATTTTAGGAGTGCACAATCTTTGCAAACCTTTGCTTTGTAACATCAGTGTTAATTAGAGCTTACATTTTTAAGAGTTAAGCAATGAAAAGAACAACATTGTGAAACTCGGGTGAAGCAATCACGGCAGGAATTGACAACAGTGAACTGCCTAGTGCTTTTTAATTAAGATTTGAACAAAACTTTACTCAAGGGCTTAGATATTTTTTAAATATGTTTTTAGAATTAGGCTCCTCAATCCACCCAGTCAATGTTTTGTTATTTGGTTTTGTTTTTTTTTTTAAAGAATGTGGATTAATAACTTGCAGAATATTTTGGGGCAATTTCTTAAATCAGAGGGTTTCTTAACCAGTTCAACTGCTTGCACTGAACATTTTGTTAGATGAATTTATTCTCTGTTTCTGCTTGCAGGGAGGAATAATCATACTGTAATTACTGGAAACTTGGTAATCAGTCATCCCAATCCAGGAAACACCCCCCACATAAACTATGAAGTACCCTTACAAATGCAAAACCAGCTGGGAGCTTTGATTTAGTACACTACACAGCCCCTGTGCAGCAAAACAGAGTTTGCAAGGAAGATCTCCCTTGCTGGAAGATCACCTCTCTTTTTTGAGGGCATGTTCACGCAGCTGAACGGAGTCCATCCCAGAGCTTTACCTGATTGTTCCGGCAGATAAATGGCCGTATGAGCCACTTGCCGCTGAACTGCTTCTGGAGTTGTTGATATATGCCACGAGAGAGTTTGGGGAGGTCCTGATCATCGTCTGGAGATCAATGCTGGCATCGGACAGCGGGGAGATAGACAGGGCTCGTTTTCGGCTTAATCTTGGAGTCACTCTTGGGCTTGAGAATCGAGACACTGCAGGAAAGAGAGAGTTTGTCAGACAAAACCAGTGGGGCTGCTCCCTTCCTGCAGGGGGGCAGGAGGTGTAGAGACCTGCGGCACTCGTGACTGGTGTGGGATGTTCAGGAGCCAGGAGCAGCACAGGGACAAGCTGCACTTTGACAGGAAGCTTCCTCTCTGATGGGTGCTGAATGACAGGGGTCAGGTAGCACCATGAACACCGTCTTGCTTCGCCCTCCTCAGGGGATGAACAGAGGCCTGTCCACCACCCCTTTTCATCAGCACTAAATTAACTTAATATTAAGAGGGAAAAGGGCTCGCAAGGTCTCCATGAGCGCAGCTGTACCCGTTGACTCGGTAGCAGGAGCGGTGGGCCAGAGGAGCTGCACATCAGAGCTGGGGTGACCCTTGGAAATGCTGTGTGCTCTTGTGTGTGGAGCGAGCGGAAACCAAACGAGTGTGAGCACAATGCTGACCATCCAATTAATGAAGGAGGCGAGGCTCCAGGAGCCCCGAAAGTAAATTAAGAGTTTTAAGAAAACCAATTTGGCAGCTCAGGCACAAAGTTCAAGCTCTCCTCTTCCGAGGGGATCTGCCAGAGCCTGGACCCTATTAGCAACTGTCAATCATTCCTCAGGCATGAAGTAATTTCCATCCCTGCCAGTCCTGTTTGTGGATCTGCAGTACATGGTGAGTTACTACTGTATGAATTTGGCCTCCTCCAGCCTTTCAGCACTGCTAACTGGAACAATTGACTTAATCTAAAGGAAACTCTGCCGAGGCCTGACCCACCTGCAAATCTCTGGGGTGGCATGGATGGAAGCTGGGCCATAAAACAATGTTCTTCAATATCAGAGTGCCAAATACAAAGTCGGGCAAAACTCTGGCCTTGTCTGCAACAGTTCATCCCTCCAAAGTAACAAAAGCAGCACTTAGGTCATATATTCAAAAAAAGAAAGACCTCTAAGGGTAAAATATGCCACCCAGCCACAGGTTTTGACTAGTAATCTTCATCATCCACTCAGGAGTGCAGGTGGGCTCAGCTGCTCTAGATCCTTCTTGCGATGAGTGCAGCACTGTATTACCAGCTGACTTTTCCAACAGTAGTCTCTCCAGAATATCCTATTAAGAATATCCAGAACATCCTATTAATCTCTATGAATAATGCACTTAACTTGGCCAGACAGGCCAAGCTATTTTCCTCTGTTTGCTTGGAGGGATTGATTTTGGTTGCATATCGCTAAAAACAAGCCCAGCATAAAATTTCTGCCCTGATGATAGTGTTGGTATGTGCCTTGGATGTACAAAGGAGGTAAAACATACCCTCCCAGTGTGACCAAAGAGTTCCTTGATTTGTGTTGGCTAGTAGAAGTTTGTGTCAACACTTCCCTGAGACCAGACTGCAGTCTCCCAGTCTCCACATGACTCATCCATGTACCTAAGTGGCTCTGTCATTACCATGCCTGGCTGCTGTGTAATCGATGGGGTTTACTACCACTGTTCCCTCACTGTTGCACAAGATAAATGACTTTTGCAAGGTCCCATTGGAAGTCCAAGGCTAAGTTGTTACTTGAACCAAACGCTGTTGTGACTTTTGCCCTACACCTATGAAGCTTCAAGAGCTGCTAGTTGCAATGCTTTTACTGCAGTACTGACGATATTGGGAATTTCTCCTAGAACTCAGATTGTTGCACATATTCAGCATAACTACATTTTCCAGCTTTCCATGGGGCAGAAAGATGATAGAAAACATGACTGAAGGAACAGGAAGAAAACAGAAAGAGGACACAGTGGTCTATGAAAATCACTTCCTGAATGTTAAAGTTGTCCCATGATTTGAAGGGACAGGACTCAGATTTTCCTAATGTCTGTGGCCAGCAGACTCCAACCCCATTCTGCTGTGGTGAGTGGCACTTAACCCTGTTAGATGTAAAAGGAGCAGACGGTGTATAAAGGTCCTGTGGGGTCAACAGCACAATGAGCAAATGAACTCCCTTCAGCAAAGGCAGTCCCTGCTTAAAGGTTGGAGTAAAAAATTCCCAGACTTCACATTTGGTTCATGAAACCTGGGCCTTACCAGAAGCCCAGGACCAAACAATGGGAGGGTTGCTTGGGTCTAGATCATAGTGGTCAAAACTGTGTTGCCTGGAACACACTGATGTATTACTGTGATTGATTTGAAATAAGTAAACCTTTTTTTCATTTCCACCCACTCTGTTTATAAAGCATCTTGATTCAATACACGGGCCACAGTGTGGAAAGACCTGGGTGCTGTTTTCAGCTTTCTCCAGTCATATCTCTTTGAGTAAAATGTTGTTTCTGTCTGTGTCCCCATTTCCTATCATCATCTGTTTAGACAAATTCCTTCAGATAGGTTTGTATTATACTATATTGCACCAAGTGTGTTGGGGCTCCATCTCAGCTGAGTTGTCAGTGTTTCTGTCCTACAATAATCTGTGTCTTTCCAGATACAGATATTGTTTTCTGCATTTGCATTCCCACAGTCTCCTCCTCCTCTAACTGAAGGAAGCAGGCCAGATTTGACAGTCATATTTATCTCTGTTACTCCCACACCTCAAGGGAGATCTGTTTATTAATGTGCCACTTCCCTTGATAAATTACTAAATAGAAAGAAAAGCCTTGTACTCATTTCTCCCTGTTCCTTCCCATGATTTATGTCCATAGTGCTGGTTCAGCCATTGGTCACCATTAATTTGCAGAGGGAAGAAGTCCTGATATCCAACAGAAACCTGAGTTTCAGCATTGCAAACAACATGTTCACCCCTCCCTGCTGCACACAGGTACATAATTTTTTTCTTCATGCAAAACTCTGCTGGAAGCTGTCAGATTTGCAAGCTGGCCTGGGAATTCTCCAGTCCAAACCCAGTAATACGCACTGCATTAGTGTCCACTCTAATTTAGATCTTGCCAGTACCGTGGGCTATCCAAAATGTTTTGTAGCAGATCCAGTAGAGTGGGCTTGTGCTTTACACAAAAGCCTCAGGTCTTGTGGGCTTCCAGGAAAAGCTATGACCTAAAATCATGCTATGGATGATCAATTCCTCTCTTAATGACAGCTCGCCCAAGCTGCCTGTGAAGGGAAGCATCTGAGAAACAGAAAAAATGTTTAACCACATGAAGAATTACTTGCCATTGCATTTAGGAAGAAGGAAACTTTTAAATATTATTATTCAAAAGCAGATTAGCAGCACTGGGATCATTCTTGATAATAAAATTGGCCTGACATAATCCCCTGACCTGAGGACACTGAGCATGAACGTTGAATGACACCAGGCAGCAGCAAAGATAGGCACTAGTGTAGCTGTATGCATAGGTGAGGTGAGCCCATGGATATGGGCTGACTGGGAATCTCTTGAATATGCACTTAGTGGCATGGTCTGGCTGATGTTGCGATGTTGGGTCATGGGCTGGACTTGATCTCAGAAATCTTTTCCAGCCTCAGTGATTCTGTGATTCTGTGCCGGCAAGATCCTCTCTTACTTGGGGTCCAGAGATGTTCTGAAGGAAAAACCACATACAACTTCCTCATGAGAAACTGTTCCCAGAGAAGTAAATGAAGGCGGGATCCATTTTTCCAACACAGACAGCCTGAGAAGGATTTATCTCTACTGCTTCCTCTCTATTTTCCCCTTCAGAAATGTTGACTTATCAAAATAAACAGAGATACTTCCAAGACTTGTTTTTGATGTTTGGAAAATGCGTTAGGGGAAAGCTTCCAAATTGTAAGAGTTTGGAACACGCCTGAAAGACAAAAAATCTGACATTTTTCTGTTATTGTTTTAAAAGACCTTCCGTTCAGAAATCTAAACTCATGAGTTAAAATACATTTTTAAAAGTCACACATTGAAATAAAAGTAGAAAATTAGTTTACAATTAATTCCACTAATCTACCAGGGTTTTGGCTTTTAAAATTAATTTCTCCATGCCACTCTACTCTGATGGAGACCTTTCTACCTACAGTTTCTTTTCCTGGTATACTACTGTGAGATGGGTCCCAAAATAAGTGACGGGACAAAGCCAACACAGTAAAACAAGAAACAAGATGACTCCATGAGACACTCCATAGCATTACCTACTCTAGAGTTTGATAATACTTTCAACCAAGTACATTTGCAGCATATCCAGGATGAGTAGTGGCTGTTCTTGTATCACTTTGCTCTGCTACTTCTACCACTCATCTTAAAGCAACACCTATTAAAAGTCAACAGATGTTTTCCATTGACTTCCACAGACTTTGGAACATGAAATATATTTGAATTTAAAAAGCTCACCTAAAGACACCCCTGCTTGAGATATCTTGAGATATTTTCAAGCTAATTCTGTCCCACTTGGAAAATATGCTATGTTTATGCACTCTTTTTTTGGACACACTAATAGTTTGGGTATTATTTATTTGGTGTATACTAGATTAATTAGCTCTGAATGGAAGAAATTTGGTTGTTTTGTTTTTGCAAAATCTAAAGATAACTTCTTAGAATTCAAAACTCTTTCAGATTTCAAGCACCACCACCAACAAAAATCCTTTGGCCTGAAACAAGACAGGAAATTTTCACAGAATGACAGAATGTTAGGAGGTGGGGGAGACCTTGAAAGATCATCTAGTCCAACCTGTTGTCAGAGCAGGATCACCTAGAGTAAGTCACACAGGAATGCATCCAGGCAGGTTTTGAGTATCTCCAGAGAAGGAGAGTCCACAACTTCTCTGGGCAGCCTATTCCAGTGCTCTGTCATTCCCATAGAGACAAAGTTTTTCCTCATGTTCACATGGAACCTCTTGTGCTCCATCTTGCACCCTCTGCCCCTTGTCCTGTCACTGGACATCACTGGGAAGAGGCTGAGTCCATCCTCCCAACACTCCCCCTTCACATATTTATAAATACAAATGAGGTCACTCCTCAGTCTCCCCTTTTCCAAGCTAAAGATACCCAGCTCCCTCGGCCTCTCCTCAGAAGGGAGATGAGTGTCTCCTCCTCTATCAATGTTAGGAGGAGTTTAAAATTTAGATGTGAACTGGTGAACAGAAGAGTGTAGTAATGGCTGAGTTCAAATCTCTGGGTATTAGTGAGATAGCCCACGAAGGCCAACAAAAAATATACTGCAGGTCTATGCACTCTGCCGCCTCTTCTCGCAGAAAAAAAAGTCAACTCTAGATACATTTTTTTTTTCATTGGTGTGCACTGGTCTTTCTATACCATTTCACACACAAACCCAGATAAAGTGACTGTCACAGGCTCAGTTCTGCCTACTACAGAATAAATATAACCTGCATATTTTAAGTACCTTTTGAAATTGCCTGGAATAATTTCTGAGTAGAGAAAGCCTGACTTTACAGCAGCATTGTCTTTGCAGAGTAAATGTAACTACAACAGCTCACAGAGCTGTTCTTTTTTTCCTGGAGGGGAGAAAGAATTCAAGGCTGAATTTTCAAGGCACACAAGCCATGTCTGCTGAATGTCTCAGATGGGTCTTCTAACCAGCTTGAAGCTGGGAAGAAGCTCCAGATTTCTTGGTGAAAAGGTAAAAGCTTTCTTGGCAGTTTCCTGTGGCACCTAAAAATTATCTCATCCAAAGGTGGGGATTTTCTTCCCAATTTTAGATTTATCCACAACAGATAAGTAATGAGCCAAATGGTCAGATTTTACACATATGGCAGTTTGTGGTCTGACTCCTGCAACTGTTCTCAGTGCTGTCTAGCTGAAGGGCAGGATCAGACCTCTGCTCATATGGGATGCAGGAGCGGAGGTTCCTGCTCCAACCACTTACTGTGGCTATGTGCCATCAGATGGACATTACAAGAGATGGTTTTCCTGGAGGGGATTTTCAGACCTTGTATCACACTAGAAATAGTGGCAGCAAAGCCTTCCTAAAAGAAAACACCAGGCGCTCAGTGGGAGCCCCTCTGAGACTCCTTTGGGGCAAGGAAATTTCAGGCATCTCTTTAAGGACAAGCACGTTGCCATGATCTCAACTGCAAGGGAAATCTGGGGAATCTGCTTCCAATTGGCTGAACCTGTAAGGCATGTGGGCTGCAGATGGCTCATCCCTCCTCCTCATTAAAACATGGCAGGAGCCACTGCTTCCCCTGCATCGCCTGGCCAAGCCCTGGGATAAATATCACTTTATCAAAATTGTCCCTCTTCTTGGCCACTCACCAAGAAAACTCCACCCAAGGCATACAGAAATATTCCCCTCCTCCCATTGCCAGATTAAATCAATAGGCAGTATAAAAACACAGGATGATCCCTTGATCAGTAAGCAGCAGCAATAAACTACAAACACTCTTCACATAACCAGTTCCTTATTCCTCTCTCCTCTTCTGCAGCAGCAACACATGTCTTAGTTAGACTGCAGCAGATGCTGGACATTTGTTCTGGCACCAGATGCTGTCCTGGGACCCTTTTTAAATTCCCTTTCCAGACCAATCAACTTTGCAGTTCAAGGAATACTAATGCTTCCCTCAAAGCCTTGCTGAAAGACAAGGCTGCATTCTTCTACTCCCAATCCACAAGGTAGCTGTTTAGACAACCCAACGTGCATATGTAAATTGAATTCTTTAGAAACCAGAGTGCAGCAGGATTTCAGACAGAGGCTTATGGGATGCTCCGGGACTTTTTCTCCCTTCTGCATATATTTTTCTGGGGAGGAAAACAGCATTACTGGCCAGAAATGTGTGGGGAATTATTTCCCATTCTCTGAAACTTTTCTGAGATTTCAGCAAGTTTCCATTCTGTGCTGGGACAAGGAAAACAAAACAAAACAAAACAAAATATCTGTCAGAGTTTTTAAGGATGCGGATGCGACTACAGGGCACGCAGTCTACCCAGAGCAGCCAACAGCTGGTTTGTTTAGGAAGTCATTTGAGATCTAGTATATTCAGCCTGCAAACCTGGGGCTGCTGGTCCTTCAAGTCCCAGGGGAGACATTTCTTTCCTAGGTCATTGTGAGGCTGGGATCTCTCCAGTTGCTTCACCTAAACTTCCTGGAGAAGAGTCCTGATTTCACCTCTCACACCCATGCCTGCCGACTGCAGTAACCACTGAGCTGCACCACCTGTCCTGCTCCTTACCCTGATGGCTATTAAATAATTTATTTGAAGTAGAAAGGCTCCAACAACACTGACTGAAAGAGGCCAGTGAAGCTGAATCACTGTTTGATTTGGTGAAATAAAATGCTGCTTGATGATCTGCCCATGTTCCAGGCCACTGTGCCAGCTACTGGCTTCTTGGCTGTATTGGGCTGAGCAAAGCCTTTTCCCAGTTAAACTGCTCATTGTGAGTCAAGGAATTCATGACTGCCATGCACCTGGCAGCAAGAAACAGGGCAGGGATCCCCCCTGTAGCTCCAGAACTAGATGAAATGCCGTGACAGCACTGCAGGGGCATCCCTGCTGTTGGTAGTTCTAAGGCTGCACAGACGTCTCTTCGGCCCAAGTTACTGTGTGCGCAACTCTGCTTCAACACAAGTTGAATTCAAGATGTTTTTCCCCCATTCCTTGACTCAGCTGGACAACCCAATCACACTTTTGACACTGTGCAAACAGAAGGAATTGATTTAAAGATAATATCTTCTTCTCATCCTGGCCACAAGAGTCTTATTCTGAAGACCTGTGTCCTGCTCCTAGAGCTGCCACTGCTCTGCTCACTGTTCATTTCCTTTCTGTCTCATCTCCTTTCTCTTCAGGGTGTTCAGTGATGAAGTAGCTTTGAGATCTTCTGATTATAAAATCACAGAATTGTTTCAGCTGGAAAAGACTGTTAAGATCGCTAAATCTAACCATTATCTATTTCTACCAAATCTCATGCTAACCCTTGTCCCTTAGCGCCACATCTATGTGTCTTCTTGAACACCTTCAGGGATGATGATTCAACCACCTCCCTGGGGAGCCTATTTCCAGTGTTTTATAACCTTTTTAGTGAAGAAGTTTCTTTCAATATACAATTTAAACCTTCCTTGGTACAACTTGTGGCCATTTCCTCTTGTCCTATCACTTGTAACTAGAGAGAAGAGACCAATGCCCACTTTGCCACAATCTCCTTCCAGGTAGTTGTAGAGAGCAAGAAATTCTCTCCTCACCCTTCTTTTCTTCAACCTGAACAACCCCAGTTTTCTCAGCCACTCCTCGTAAGACCTGTCCTCCACGCCTTTCACCAGCTTTGTTGTCCTTCTCTGGACATGCTTCAGCACCTCACTGCCTTTCTTGGAGTGAAGGCCCCAAAACTGAACACAATACTCAAAGAGTAACCTCACCAGTCCTGAGTATATGGGAGTAACAATTTAACTTATCCTTCTTGTCACAGTATTCTCGGTACGGGCGAGGATGCCGTTGGACTTCTTGGCCAGCTGAGCACACTGACTTGTTTGCTCAGCGCACAATGACTTGGTCACTGTGTCCCCTGAGGGCTACTTTTTTGAAGTTGTGAGTGTGGTTGCCACTGCCCTGGCAATGCCCCAGGCCTTGTTAGCTTATCCCATGAGGAGCCACCCACTCTTGGTGAGGCTCTCTGCTCCCCAGGCACTTCCTTGCCAAGAGAAAATCTCAGGTACCCTCCTGTACATCCAGATCTGTCTCTCTGCTGCTGGCCAGGCTAGTTCCAAAGCAGCTGCTCTCAGTAACTGGCTACATTGGTGTACAGGGCTTTAACAGAAAAAGAACCAAGTTAGCATACCCTCTTCCTGAGGACAAATGACACCTCCTGAAGGGCTGAGATTAATCACAGGAGCCCTGATGCTTAGGGAAAAAAAAATAATTAGATGTACTAAATACAGTCAGAAAGTTGCAGCCACCTCCAAGTTTATCTGTGCTCCGTACCAGTCTTTACTGGCCCAGGGATGCTCTTGCACAACCACTCTGTCACCTACAATAGTTCGCCATGTGGCATCCACTTCCAGAACAGAAATGCAAAAGATTGTTTTGATCTGATGAAATTAGTCTCAAAAGTACCCCACCAGCAATGTTGTGACACTGAAAGAGCAACTAACTTTCAATTTGAAAGTGTAAGCTTTCCAGAAAATGGATTCAAGTCTGGATTCAAATTCTATTCTTGTATTTAGAGACACTGTTTGGACAACAGAATAAAACAGGATCAGCTAACTAAAGGCTTATTTAGTTTCCACTGGAACTGGCCTTAAGATCCCAGTTGTCTAGTTTGCAAAACTGGTTTACTTTAGTGGTGTAACTACTTCTCTCTGTGCAGTGGAAACTCTGCCTTTAGCAGACAAACCTCTTGGGCACTACAGCTCAGTCACTATTTAAGCACTCAGCAGACCTGACACATAACACATAGTCAGAACCAACATGCTCCAGCCAGCACTTATATCCTTACTGCTTTTTCTGACTTTAGACATCTGAGAGTTTGAAAAACCACTGTCAGACATGAAGGCACTGAGAAATTCTCAAGAAATGCAATTAGAACAATCAGAAGGACCCAGGTACGTGTCTGTGGAAGAACTACCATATCCAGGGGCTAGGGATTCCATGGACCTGTAGATGTTTGGAGGTGATGTGACACTGAATAGGCCAGCTTTAATATATGCTTATCTGCTGATTCTTTTGCAGTGTTATCACAGATGTGTTATGGTGTTGTGTATGGTTTAACAGGAGCTACCTGCATTTTCAGAAAACTAATTCTTGTCAAGTTCTTATGCTCTGGGGCTCTTTGGGAACAAAAGAACTCTTTGAATGACATGCTCTGAGACAGTGACTCATCGGGGTTTTATACATGCTACTGATAATCTTGTCTCAGAAAAGCACCATAAGAGGATGTTTTATTAAATTATCTTTTCAACTATTTACTTAGGCCCTGCTGATTTACATTTTTAAAATAACTTTCTAAAAAGAGAGTGAGATCCTGGTTCCTCAGTCGGCATTTCAGAACCATCCAGTTTATTCTCTGCCTTGATAATGAACAATGCTCTCTTCTCTCTGGCTGACCGATAAACACAAATATATAGACCAAAGACCAAAGCACTGGGTTGCTGCTCCTTTTCATGCTATTTAAAGTAGCCTTCCAGTGTCCCCATGTCACATCCTCGTGATATTTGAAAGTTTTCATCTCATGCGGAGTATCTGAAGGCCCAGAAAAGTCTTTCCAGTTACTCATCAACAAAGCTTTACAAGAGATCAAAACAAAGGCTTGGTGACCCCTGGCTTTGGTTGGAATAATGGTTATGAGCTTGGCTGCATGAAGTAGGGTCCTTTGTTACATGATTCATGCTAGAGTTGTTTTCAGGAACAGGCATGTAGCAAGAGAGTCCTTTGCCAAGGGGAGTATCTCAGATGACTTCAGATAAAGAGTGATTTTCAGCAAACCAGAAGACAAGCATCTTGGTGTGCTGAGAATTAGCCTCCACTAGCATGAAAATGGTTGTGTTTGCTTCCTTTGCTGGCTGTTTATCTGGCACTTCAGTGAGGCACTGCTGGTCAGAGATGGACTAATAAGGAGGCAAGAAGGAAGGAGTCTTGTTCATGAGCCTGAGGAGAACTTGGCAGGGCTGGTTTGCACCCATCTGCTATAAGTACAGACATTAACCCTCTGGAAGGAAGACAGAGAGGTCTTACTGACCAGTTGCTTCCTTAGCAGAAAAGCCCAAATTATGTTTTGGTTGTTACAGGCAGGATGGCATCAAGGAACAGGTTTCTCTCTTTTAGACTGGGATCCAGGTTCCTGATTAATCTAGGTATTGGTAGTAGAAAACAACTATTCATATAAAACCTCCGCAGCAGCTGGTGATGAGAAATTGTTTGGGTTTCTTTGTTAGAAATATCTACAAGCCCCTATAACTGAACAGTCAGAACAGCTTTCATCATTCCAAACAAGTCACTTTATGAAGCAATAAGACCACAAACTCTTTCATCTTAAAAGCTTAACAACAGAAACTTTGAAGCAGTAATGAAACGACGCAGATCTCCACTCCAAAAATTATAATGGTCCACAGGCAAATCCAAAGGTAGCCCAGGAAACAGAAGCTGGGATCTGAAAGTCGAGATGAGACTTCTCACTCTTACAGTAGAAATAATCTCCAAACTGCCCTCTGTAATATCTGTGCAACCCCAATGCTTACAGGATGTGGCATAAAGTGAAAGGAAAGAAAAGAAATTTCTAACAGCTCTAAATATCATTTGGACAGAAGATATGCTTCCACATAGACTTTAGCCATCTCACCAGGGCAGTCAGGCCACAGGGGTGACTCAGCACCGCAGTGCGAAGATGATTTTATTTCCTCATTTAGCCTGGAGCGAGAACTTTCTGGGTTTAAAATGCCCAATACTAGCACTAATATCACATTCCTGCATCTTCTTTTTTCTCCCACAAAGTACTAACATATCCTTTCCACTCTGGCTCCCTGTTAACATATCTCATATCTTCTCCTTTGGGACCAAGAGGTCCCGACCAAGATGTGATCCATCACGTCAAGCAGAGCTATGCATGGAAATGGACAGCCTTTTTCCCAGATGCCAACCAGTTAAAACAAGGTGGGACGGGGAGCCAGGGATGGAGCTTGCCCCCAGGCACACTGTAGTCATTCATGGTCAAAGCAGCAGGATGGCAGCAATGCCCTGCCCATGGAACCAACCCATCTCCTACACATGCAGCAGCCGTGTCATCTTCCAAAAGACACCACAATGTATACATTTTAAATTATTAGTATTTTATACATATATATGGAGGAAGGTGACCTTTAAAGCCAAAAATTATAGTGCAGCGCCCATAGGTTTTGGCAGGGTAGAGTGATCACATATAGCAGCCTCCATCTGGAGGACACCCTTGTTCATCTGCCTCAAAATGTCATCTGCGCTGGGAAGGGCCCAGACTTCTACTCACCATCCACAGGGCTGAGGTAATCATGGAGGTGGGCCGTGCTGGCTGCTCCCCCACTCTGCATCAGAAGGTCCCCATAGGGGTTTGGATGGCCAGCCATCAGTGTCATTTGATGGTAGTAGTCCGTAGGGTTGGCTCCTGGTGGTGGTGGTGGCAGCCCGAAGAGACCTCGTTCCTTCAGGTGCTCATGAGCCACTGCTGGAATCGTGGGTGAGGAGAAAAACATGGGGAGAAGGTTCCCACTGCAACGTTAGATCTCAGTGCTGACGTTGGCGGCCCCGTCTCCCCCCCGCGCCCCCCGCTAGCCCCAGCCACACGGCTCCGCATAGGGCTCTCATGACGTGTGCTTGGGCGTGCTTCTGCGGACAAAAGAAACTAAGCTGGGGCCTCTGCATTCCTCCATTTCCGCAAATTTATAAACAATCTCTCATTCCCCCTTCTAATAATCCTCCTGTTCAGGCGCAGTCGGCACCCCAGGGAGGGAGGAGAGGGCCCAGCTCGCCGGCAGCAGTAACCCTGTCAGCATTAACATCCCTGCCTATTACGAAGGAAAGACAAATGTAGTCCAGTTCCCGATAGCAGCGCAAGGAAATTAAAGCCAAGGTCTAATGCATAGAGCTAGGTTTAGTGTCTGGCAGCATAAAACCATTTTGGCTGCCAAAGCCAATTATGCTAACTTTCTCCCAGCTGTAATTTTTCAAACCCACCTCCCCACCCACTTGTCCCATTAACTTATGTATCACTGCCTTGAAAAAACAGAAATAAAAGGAAAATAAAAGCAACTCAAAACACAATGCTTTTGTTTCACAGCGAACAACGCAACTGGCTCTGGAAAAAAAGGACGGGGCAGAGCACACGCACGTCAGCCAGCAGACCTCTCCATGACCGGCAGCTAAGAGTTTGGATGACGTTTTAGGGGAGGGAAGAACGCATGTATCTCCCCATCACCCTACCAATGGCTTTTTTAGCCATAGAACATGGGTTTATGATGCCAGACACTAAGTCGCGGGCCTTTGTTGCTCTGTGGTGCTCTTTGCTTTGCGGTGGCTAAGGGCTGCTTGCCCTGGTAGCAGCCTGGGACCTGAGAATGCTGGGATTTGTTGTGTGTCCCCACACACTGGCTGCTCCCTTTGCACTGAGCCAGCTGCTTGCAACCATGTAATGAAGTACTTCTGATGAAGTAAGGCATAACTTGCACCTTCCCAAGTGAGAGCAGAGTTGTGCATTTTCCCCTTTCCCTTTTTTGTCCCTAGTTCATCAACACAGGGGCTGGGGCTGAGGAGGCACCACCACCTCTCTGTGCACCCAGTGCTAGCTCCCTGCATGGCTTCAACTTCTCTGAAAGCTGCTGCAGAACAGCTCAGGAGCAAAGAGAAAGCCCCTTTCCTTCACCCAGGAGCCAGCAGGGGATAACCAAAGCAGCATTTCTGCAATGTCAGTCTCAGCCAGGTCAGGCAGCAGGAGAGACTGTGACCCTCTTTAGGGAAAGCAGAGGTCCCAGTAGAGGCATAAGAGCAGGCAAGCTCGTAAGAGAGCCGAGAGTGCTGCAGAAAGGAACGTACTTTAAGCAAAATATTTATAATATGATCCAGTGGTAATAGCTATTCTCACGCTCTGCTTTCTCAGTGCAATGATGCAAAACAAATGTGTAGTTAAAGGCGGGGGGAAAAAAAGAAAAAGACATAGCTCTCAAACTTCAGAGAGCAGCTGCAGAGCCTTTGCAGCTGTAAATCCCTCGGTTTTAGGAAATTTCAGTGCTAGTGAGCTATGAAGTTGCCGCAGTACCAGTAGCACAGCATCTTACCATCAGCAGGGCTGAGTCCCCTGGCAGCAGAGATGACAGAGAGTGTGGGGCTGCCGTGGACGGAGCGGAGGTAGTGCTCCATGTGGGGTGCCACGTAGGGGTGCGGTGGGCTGAAGGGAGACTCGCTGGGCCCGGTCGGGTGTGGAGACAGCCGGATGAGGGAGATGTCAGAGATGACAGGGCTGCCACTTAGAGGAGGAGGCCTGGGAAAAAAAAACAAAGACATGCTGTCACTTTCAGTCACCTGAGGCAGGTGTGGGTGCATACCACCCTTCTCCCTCCCATTCCACTGCCTTCACCTGCAAGGGAGGACTTCAAGCATATGGTGGGAGAAAATTGCCTTCTTGCCATACATGGAGCTTGAAGCCAATGCAAGAGTCCTGTGGACCTGCATCCATATTGCACAAATATATTTATGCAAGGTGGCTTATCTCAGTCGGACTGCTGAGAAAAGGGCCATGAGGTGCTTCAGACAGTGTCTGTACATGTGGGCTGTGTGGAGCATGCTCCATGTTAGAGATCCCACCCCATCTCCTTGCATTGCGAGGCTGGCTACATGAAGACATTCAAGACAAACCCACAGTTTGCAAGCTCCTTGAGCAAGCTATGGCCCCTGGCTGTAGATGCTTAGTGCTACTATGTGCAGGCAAAGAACCGGACAGGGTTGCATGTGAAGGGATGTAAACAGCTCAAGGGGTGCTTAATGCAATCTTGGGGTGAACCCTGCTTTGCTCAGCCCAGCATGCATGGCTTGGCCTGCACCAATGGAGCAGCCTTCCCCCACCTGTGTCCACCAGAGCTTGCACAAAACTCCTTGACAGGTCAGTGGTATAGTTCAGAGGGCAAAAGTTCATTAAAGATTTTATTGCATGCTTTCTGGGGTCCACCTCAGATCCTCCTCAGGCCAAGTGCTACCTGAGAAAGAAGTCAGTAAAAGCTAAGGGATTCATCAAGTAACAAAAACGGTCATAGGTATGTTTTGGGACTTGAGCAGTTTTTGTAGAGTGAGCAAGAAGGGAAGAGAAAGTGTGTGGACATCTCTCAGACACATCTCCTACTGCAGCCTCCAGCCTCTTAGAGAGGCACAGAATGTGCAAGGAGAAGAAAAAATTATATACCCTAATCTGAGAAGCAGGAAATCTGAGCTAGAGGCTGAAAGAAGCAGTGTTGTCATTAGGCAAAAGAGAAAAATCTGCTTTGTGTTCTCTCTCTCTGTACTCTTAGACTGCTAGGAGCAGAGCTGCTCTGAAGATGTAGGTCACAAAAAGGATGGCATTTGTCCCTGGTTGGGTATGTTGGGAAAGCTGAAGGAGATGGATATGCACCCCATGGGGCTGTACCCAGGGTAAAGGAGACTATAGGGATTTGGGGTTTTGGGAGGTCAGGGATCTGGGAATTGGGCTGAGATAAGGGACAGTATTAAACAGGCCCTTCTCTAAGAACGTGAAAATATGCCATTAGTGAATGCACATAAGATCTGTCTCTCTACACACAAACACAAGGGTCTGAGCTGCTTAGACATGCCACCTGTACCTCAGGATCTTGGTCCCACCCTGCTTTATCAACAGTTCGGGTGCATTTTAATTTATCTGCAATACTTGCATATCAACAAAACCACACAGAAACGTAATATAAGCTTTGCAGACTTATTCAGCAGTTCATGAGAATGTTTGTCTTTGTTTGATCTTCCACGTGTTTCTCTGTCTTTCTGATAAATTAGTAAACCTTCTGGCTTTTTGAACACTTTCTGCTGATAAGTAGTAAATTAAATGCCTTTTAAAATATTTATAGCTCGAAGTACTTCCATGCAGCAATGCTCTCTGTGGCTCACTGGTGTGAAATACAATGCAGTGAAAACCTATCAGATATAAAAGTCTTGTGGAGATGGACAGCCACCAACACACATGTGCTCATGTGCGCTCAGTCCTCAATGAGGTTTTGCTCGAGGAACACCCACCAGCATCGAGCCTGTTTTCTTTCATGGCACTGAAAGACAAACTTATGATGGCATGGCTGTTTCAGATCTCACAACCTCCACACCTGTGTTGCCAGGGCCATTTGTTACCAAAACTATGGTGCAATAGAAGTCCCTCTCCCAGTCGCTCTCTGGTGCCTCTCTCCATGACGTAAGCCATGGTGGCAGCAAGCTCAAGAAAGCTGCGGCTGAAGCTGCCGGGGCTGGTTTCTGTCGAGGCTGCTAATAAAGGCAGCTGAGTGCAGAGCTGACCAATTTATTTCTGCTGGGGAGGAGGGAGAAGTGAATCAAAGTCTCTGTTCCAGATTTAGTTTCAATTCATTTCTAATAAGCTCCACCGCCTCATCTGGAAAAAATGAAACAGGATTTAAAAAAATGATGTCATTAAGAAAACATCTGACTAATTTTTCTTCTGATGAAGACTTAATATAAGTGAGGGGGGATGTAAATTAAAAGCAGTCCAAATCTTCTCTGGGCCACAGAGCTTGCCTTAATACATAAGCCATGAAAGAAGTTTTCTTACATATACAATAAGTTCCCTCTTTCATCAGTACTCACAGCTTCTCCCCAAAGGGTTGTGAACTTCTTTGATGCAGGTTTGAAACTATGTATTACCAGGTTTATGAGCCTTCAGAGCCTCTGCTGATCAAACTGTGAGGCCAACATCTAAAATGTATATAACAATATGAAGGGTTTGCGGTTCATTTTCTCTGTGCTAAATTGGGCAGAAATGTTGGTGTCTCTCAGAACAGGAAAACTCCACCCTGGCCAGAAAGGTAATGCTGGGAAAAAGATCAAGAATTTGCCCAAAATGCTTGCAGCTGGAGACCCGGATGCTGTTTCAATATTGAGGCTGGCCCTGTGCATACCCACTGGTTTGGAAAGTAGGCTTCTCCATACAGCCAGCTTAAAGCTCCTCCTTGCCACATCTCTCCATTTGTGGACTAGGACAGGCGTACAACACACAGCCAGGCTGAGCTCCTGTAAGCCCTCCCAGGCAGGGAACACCTCTTACCAGCGTACCCTTGTAATTCTAGCAAAGCACCATGGCACAGCACATCCCCAAAAAACGTCTCTTCCAGTTGCTGGCTAGCAGGAATGACTCACACATCCTCTATTTCTAACTCCCTGAAGTTTTCACTTTCCCCCCGCTTTTTTTTGTTTGTTTGTTTGTTTGTCTGTTGTTTTTTTGTTTCCCAGTTGTGCCACAGGCATTATTTCTCATCTAACCCCCAAGTCCCATGTCGTACAACAGAATCACAGCCTCGTACCATGACTTGAGTTGGAAGGGACCTTAAAGATCATCCAAGCCACCTGTCATGGGCAGGGACACCCCCCACTACACCAGGTTGCTCAAAGCCTCATCCAACCTGATTTTAAACACATCCAAGAAAGAGGCATCCACAACTTCTCCAGGTAGCCTGTTGCATGTCGCAAAACTCTCATAGTAGAGAACTTCTTTCTAATGTTTAATCTAAATCTACCCTGCTCTAGTTTAAAACCATTCACCACATGCCCTTATAAAAAGTCCCTCTCCAGCTTTACTGTAGGCTCCCTTCACACACATCACATGGATACTCTGCGAATAGAGAACAAGAGGCGGTCATAGCCTCAGAGGTCTGCTCTTGGCAAAGGAGAACAATCAGCTACTTCTTTTTAGAGGCAATGGCTTAAATGGATGAGAGTTGAAGTGGCTTTGGGGAAAGATGGTTCTGCCTCTGCACCCAGCTCACCTCCTGGGCAAGTGGAACTCCACATCCCTAGGCCCTGAACACTGCAGCGGGACAATTTCCAGCTTGGTTCAGTTAACCAGCCTGTGCAATGGTGCCATGCTGCCATAGCTGGGTTTCTTTCTGTGTTTGTAGAGCTCCTGCTCAGAGCTCCACTATCTGCACATCAACCCCTACTCCCTCCAGAGATGGCATGTGGAAAACACATCCAGCACCTGTTGGGGAGCTTCTGGCTCTACTGAAGACAGTGCTATGTGAAAATCTCACTGTCTGCAGCAGGACAAGGGATTTCACCTGACCATATATATTTCTGAAGAAATCACAATTCTGGTTTTCAAATAGGCTAAGGGAATTGGGTGTCCAAATGCATTAAATTTAATGGGAGCCAGGGGCCTGTTTTCCCTGCGGCTCCGGCAAGAAGCCCAGGCTCTATAATTAATGCTGAGGACTTGTAGAGCAATTTGCATCTCTGACAAAGCACATGAGCCTGGATTCATTTCCTTCCCCACTCAGGAGACAGAGGCTCTCCCTTCCCTGCTCTTTAACAGAAGGAGACACTGACCTGATCCCATGTAAGGGATGCAGAGCTCCATGGTGATGCTGGGGGCATGCACACTTCTGAAAAATTTACCTCTCCACTGGGTAAATCCTCTTGGAGACCAAAAATCCTTGCAGTATTTACCTGCCTGCAGAGCTGGACTCAATGCTGAGAAAGAATCCTCATGGTGCCATGGTAGAGGGGCAGCATTGTCTCTGAGGAGTTGGGTTGGGCTCCTGGGATGGGAAACCCCTTAAGGACTGACAAAACCAGTGGTGGTTGTTATGAACAGGGCCTTGGGGTGACTTTTTGTAATTCTGGCCTTCCCTTGTGGTCGTGCACCACTAATCCCAAAATCTTGCCGGGCAGAGATGCAACATCAACTCCTTGCTGTTCCATGAGGGTCTAAAGCCTCTGCAAGGGGCACTCAGTAATAAATGTAACAGTTAAGGAATTTGCCCATTTCTGAAATGATCCCTGTAAGTTAAATAAACCCCAGGAATGGGGACAATTAACCAGCACTAATGTCTGATGACTATTCTAAATTGATACTCGTGTGCCAAATACATTCATTCAGTGGAAAACAAAGGACTGAATACTTTTCCATATGCTTAATGGAATATGGACATTTGCAGGCAATTGTTTTGCTGTACAATAAAAAAAACTACATAGCTGCTACAAAGAAATGGAAGCTAGGAACAGAGCTGCTTATGGGGAGGGGTATCATAGCCTGGTAGAGTTTTGCTGTAAGAAAAAAGCTTTTAAAGCCAACAATCCCTTTTAAACCCCACACAAAAATCCATTCTTTTGTTTGAAATAAAACTTCTTGGTCTCATTTTTGCAAGCCCTGTCTGCCCAGAACTCCACTCAATGTCTGCAGACGATAGAAGAGAGCCATATGGATGCCTGAAAATCAGACCGCACTCAAGGCAGACACTCCTCATACAGGATGCTGAAGCTGTATCCCTAAAGAAACCTAAAATGCCCCAGGATTCATGCTAAATGATTCAGTCTAAACAGCTCTCACCATCCCCTCAACTTCACCTCTGTTTATTTCTGATTTAAAGTCCCTTACCACAGGAAGGGTGAGAGGTCATGACACTTCTGCAGTTCCCTCAGGATCAAACCCTGCGAGGTCTCTCAAAATGTGGTACCTTTCAGAGGTCAAATCTGGGCCATGACTATCAAATTCACATGGCATTTGATCATTCACAAGGATGCCCCCCCTCCCTTTTATTTTTTTAAGCTCAGAGAGCAGAGGGTGCATTGGGAGAAGTAGCACAGAGATGCCTTGAAGACGCCTCTCCCCCCAACAGCCACTGCCAGGGAGTGTGGGGCAGACCAGTAATGAGGCGACAGGGAATCACTCATGCTTTGCAGCTCTCCCAGCACTGCAACAAGTTGATAATTATCCAGTAAAATGACTGATGCTCGAATATAGGACTGTCAACTTGAAGATGCCAGCTAGTGTGTCCTGCTAGGAAGAGATCAGGATGGGGACCCCTGAGACATCATGGATAACTCCCAACCATTCTCTGCCAAGACACTCAGCACAAGTAATTTTACTCCTTTTACCCGTGATTTCTCAGCTGTAACAGGGGGTTAATAGTATCTTTTTTTTCTCACACTTACAAAGATGAATATAGAGAAAATCAGGGCTATCTCTGCTAATTCAGTAATTAATGCACTTACTGATAAAAAGTTATGAAGACTGTGAAGCTGGAAAAAAATTGCTACAACTTCTCTGTGGAAATTAAACAGGCATGCTTTAAACAGTTCCCATGTTCTCCTTTCCCCTCAAATACGTTTTTGAGGTACGGAAAGCACGAAAAAAAAATCCAATATCAAGGAGAAGTTCCCATTAGATGAGTTTATGGAAGGAAGTGGTAAATTCAGTACTGCTGCAGAACTAGATGTTTTTCTAAAAGATGAGCTCTAAGTGTACTGCAAATTTTTGAGCTTTAATATCAGGAAAGACCAAATTTTCTCAATGTAGAAAATTAAAGGGAGGAATCCTACAGCCAGTGTTGCAGATGTCCAATCAGATAACTGTGGTAATTCCTTTGGGCCTTAACAGACACAAATCTCAGAATATAAAATCCTTTATTTGTGGATTTGTGACTAGGGCACTGCTTTGAGAAGAATTTAGCTAGACACTATTGAAAACCCTGCTCTGCATTCATTGGTAATGGTAGTTGGCTAAAAAGTCTAATCTTGTACCACTGAAGTTAAATGAAACTCTGCCGCTGATGGCAGGAGCAACAAGAACAGGTCTCCAATGTGTTGACTCTTCTGTTTTCCATCTACACCATGGAAACAGTATCATAATCTAAGGTGGGTGTAATTTCTTAGCACAATTCTTTTTCCATTCCTTAGAAAAACACATTTGAGACCTAATGCAACTTCTGGCATATAAAGTCAATTTAATGTATTTCTTCCAGGTAAGAAAAAGGATGGTCTTCTGTTTCAAAAGTGAAAAAAAAACCAAAGCGTCTTGCATTTTTTTTCCTTTTCAAAAGACCACTCCATTTTCAAACATCTCTGACTTCAATCTTTTGTTTAAAATATCTAAAGCAAAGAACAATTTTAATTTTTTTTTTTTTCACCTGAGCTCCACTAGAAGTTAACATTCTTAAGCTCACAGGTTGTTGCCAGGCATACTGGGGGCAAGGACATTTGGAGGGAGCAAAGTTGGGAGCCTGAGTACACAAACTGGTTGTCAGACCACGTATGGTTTCTTACTGCATTTATGCTGCGTTTACCACAATGCAGTTCTAGTTTCGGCTGACATTTATAGGCACAACTGCAACACAACAACAACAACAATATCAATATTTGCTTTTAAAATGGAAGAAAAATGCAAATTTTTAGTAAGTAAGGTCGCTCTCCATTACACAACACACAAAGAAGAAAGACATCAAAGGTAGAAATTAGAGTTGATATGGGACCTTCAAACCCAAATCAAATTAGTGTCTTGAGGAGAGATCTTTGATTTAAGCTTAATAGTGGTGATTTTTTCTTGGGTTGTTTTATACTTAATCAGTCACACAGCCCACTGTGCAGACATATGTTCCCAAAGCACATCAAAGCAAGTAAACATTCTGTTTCAGATCCTAATATCCTTTTTTATCCAATTATCTTACGTGATCTTTTAATTTAGGTTCTGAAAGCTCACCTTCTCACACAAGCTTTCCTTTAGTGATGGAGGTAGAAGGATGACCAGCTCAGTTCTTGTGAGATACGCGCCAAAAAAACCCCGCAATGAATAAATCAAAGCACAGCAGATGAGTCTAAGATACTTTCTTGAGAGATTAGTGATGAAAGCCTTCAGAAGAGAAGCATATTTTAAGAAAGAGAACTTCAAGGAAGGTAACCGAGGGGGAGAGATGGAAGGAGAGTGAGAGAAAAGGCGTGAAAGAAAGCATGCATAAAAGCACAAGAGCCAATGAAGTAGTCCAGCAACAAACTGAAGGAGTGATGAAAATCTGGAGGCACGTTAACTTCAGGTTGACCACCAGGCAGAATTTGATTTTAGTAGTTGCAAAATTAAAGAGCTGGTGTGTCAAAACGCTGTGGGCTCAAGGCAGGGAGGCAGCAGTACAGTGGGTGTGAGGGGAGCAAGGTGGGAAGAAGCAGCGAGGAACGAGACAGGCATAGGTGTAGACACAGACCAGGTCCTGATGTCAGAGATGAGTAGGAAGTCAAGGGAGATCTGAGAGGATTCAATGCTGGCAAGGGCATGTAGGAAATGGGTGTTAGAAAGATGTGTTGAATGTGACACAGGCATTTCTCTGCATCTGACCGATTTCCCTTGAGACACATGTTGAGGATATTAACACTTTCAAGTGAATGCTTTTTGCTCATAGCTGTGAAGACCCTGGCCTTGGGAAAACAAATGTGAAGCGTATGTGTCTGGGGAGGAAAACTGAATTTTTGATCCCTGCCTTGTGTCTTCTTTCCGTGCTACTTTTGGGTGGTGGCTTTTCTCCCTTAAAAGGAAATAACGCTCAAGTGCTATAGAAAGTTTTAACATTTAAAAGACTACTCCTACAGTACTTCTGAAAATCCCCTTCCCATACTGTGCCAGCATTAACCCGCTGCAGAGAGGGTAACTCAGTGACAGCAACATCACAGCAGCGGAGCTCATGGAAGAGTCAGGCAAACTATAGAAAATGCTTATTCATTCATTACCCTTTAAATCTGCCTTGGCTCTATAGCCATCACATCCCAGAAAAGCAAAAAAGGACCATTTCTCTTCATCATGACTGTAATACAATCAAGTGGCTGCAGCATTACTCTAACCAATGTTAACTAACAGAGTCTATGTCTGACATCTATAATTTCATGTTAACAAATTAGGTAGACTCCTGCATTTCCTGGTACCTTGAATGCCCAAGAAGCTCATAACTTTTCTTTATATGCAAAATGTCAGGCAAAGGGCAAACAATGTTATGCCAGAAGACCATAGCCAAATCACTTGGTTGGAAAGTGTTGTAAATCATGAGGTGAATGAAAAATGAATCTTTGTTCCAGGACAGCAACTTCCAGCATTAATGTTACAACTCATATGATCCCTTTCTATTGGGAATGTTCTCTTCTGTAATCCAAAGTCCTGTATCTTAAATCCTGAAACTAAACAAGATACAAAGGAATGATTGTTAAAAAAAGAAAGCCTGAAATGTCCTACTTCAGTTTTATGAAGTATGGGGGGAAACCATTGGTGTTCAAGATCTAGAAAGATGCTGTGCTTTCTCTAAGCAGTAGTAAGCTGTTCTAGCAAACTAGAAAAAACAAGAAACCCATGGTTTACAAAGGGGGATAAAGGGGAACAGGTATAGTACAGATCTCCTTGAAGCTTTTAGAGACGCAGCAGAGGAACTCTGTGTGTAGAGGTGATTGTGATAGCTGTGTAGAAACACATCTCACCCACCTGCCCACACATGTTAGGTATGATGCTGGCATGCTGCATGTGTCCCTGGCTCTGGTATATCACAGCACAAAGCAGTAAAAAGACATGCATTCCTGTAATAGTAAAGCTTTTGCTTGGGGCTCCCTGGGTTTTCTGCAGGAATTAATTTTGCTAGTATTTGACACATTTTAAATAGCAACAGCACTCACAGTAACCTCCAAAGGGAAATATTCCTGAACAATATATAATAAATACATTGATTTCTAATAATAACCATCTGCCCTAAATCTTCTTGCTGACAGGTTTAGTTGGACCAAAGGCCCTTTTCACATCTACATCATGACAGTTCCCATCACTGCATAAAGACTTTGAAGTGCCCTAACGTGCAGTAAAATGCGAGGTAACCTACCAAACTGTCAATATTTCTTCACTTCTAAAAGGAAATGCTAATGGCACTCAAAGAGCTCAAGATGTAATGTAAGCTCTGATCCAACAGCCTGGCTGATCTAACCATCCTTTCCTTTGCTACTAGCATGCTGAAAAGCAAGCAATTATACGGTGAAGAGCAAAACTAGGCAAAAGTTTTTCACTGATGTGACTGCAGAGAAAAAAAAAATATCCTTTTTATTCCAAACAAGTTTTTCTCTTGAAAGCATCTGGAGTTTTCTGTGTGAAATAACAGAATTAACAATGAGTTAGCTGTTCGATTTTAATTTCTTCTTTTCAACCTCTCGGATTTTTCTTTTCTTTATTTTTTACCATTGGAAAGAAAATTAACCAGAATGAAACACAGCTGTCTTAAAAATATGGACAACATTCATCTGGGAGGTAATTTTCCATAGGTAAAATATGAACACAAATACTCTGGCAAAAGCAGAACCTCTCCCTAACTGACTCCAATAAAGAACTGGCATTTCTCTTCCAGCTCCACCCTGCACTGCAAGATTAAGAAAGGCTCTGTATCAGGAGAAACTAAATGTGATAAAGATGTCCCGTCCTACAGTAAAACCCCAGTAGTGCTTGCTGCACTGTACAACAGACTTCAAAGGAGCCAGGATGCTGCCCCCACACTCCAGATCATCAGCTCATGGTAAGAAGGGATGAGAAGTTTTATAGCTCATTGTCCACATACCACCTGAAAAATCTTCCTTCCAGAACCCAGGTCCATTGGTGTCATTCTTCACAGCTGCTGCTCTTCCATCATTCTTGATGTTCCCTAGCTGTTTACTGCTGAAAGTTTACACTAGTGCTTTTCAACCTGAGGTTTGCAAACCGTGGGAATCACAAAAAACCTCTTCAGGTGCTGTAAAAGACAGCAAAAATACCCTGCAAACCTCTTTTTATTTGGGCCAAATTCACTAGACCTTGTCTGCCAACTCAGCTGGAAATTTTTTGGGAGGCCCCAGACGATAATAGTGCAAAAATCCCTCATTGACCCTATGCTTCCCAAAATGAATAAAAATAACATATGAGACATTCTCGGAGTCCCAATCTGACCACCAACCCAATCCATCCAACATCCACCAACATCACCTAGTGCTAGAGCACACATACGTATGTTTAGCCTTTTTTGCTACGCCAGCTCAGAGGTAAACCCATCTCCCATGTCAGCAGCACTGTATACCTACAGCAACACCTCCCTCCCTCCACCATGCAAACGGAGACCTGCAGGCCTCATCTTTCATTCTCTTATCTCATGCAGCTATTCCTTATGCAGACACATTTCTGTATACAAATCCCATTATACTTGACCCTCGGTTCACCCTGTTTCCATTACAACGCTGTAGACTCAACCAGACTTGCTCCAGTGCCAGCTCTGTGCTGTCATTCCTTGCGCAGAGTGGTAATAAAGAAATCACTGTTTTAAGCTGACAAAGAACAGATTTCTTACTAAGTAAACACTGATGTTTTGGTAGGGAAATTAAGTTATAAAATTGTGTCTACAAAGGGAGACCATACAGATGGAGTTTGTTAAGAGACAGCAATACAGTCAACAGTGGTTAATTCAATTGCCTGCTACTTATCAGATTTTTTTTTTTTTTGAAGGTTTACCCAGTTTTTGTAAATGCAAATGCAGAAAAACATTTCAAAGAGTTGTCGTTGCCTTAGCTGGAGAATGAGGCACACACGCACATAGCCTTTCGAGGTCACACAGCCCACCCTTATGCATCTGTTGTGGTTGTGTCAGGGTCCGGTGGGTTTGGTGCTCGCCAGTCTGGTACAGCACAGCTTATGCCACCACTCTCCAGTGATCTCTGTCCTCACAGTTGTGCTGTGGCCTTGCTTCTCCTGGCCACCGCTCTCCCCTGCTTTTCTACCTGTATGGTGACCCACACCAATTTTAGATACCCCAACCTTTCCTACAGCTCAGGTAAAAACTTGGCAGTAAGCTCAGCTAGGTAGAGCAGGAAACAGTGTATCTCCAGTACTCTGTTGAGCTTTAATGACCTAAACACAATCTCAGATGTCACATCTAAATCCTGAATGAGACAGGCTGATGCCAAGTTGCTGAGGTTCTTTCTCTCCTAAACACAGTAATGGCAGAGGCACAACCTGCCCCTTCCCAGGGAATCACAGCTGGGTTTGTGATGCTGCCTGGAAAACTGGGGAGTTTTATAGCACCAGTGCTGGCAAAGGCTCCCAGATATTCTCCTCACACCAACAGTTCTGGGGATGGCCCATACTGCTGGACCAGCAGCAGAAGCAGGAGGTTCCTCATCACTCCACAAACCTCAATAAAACCCTTTGTGCACATCACCGAACAGCAGGTTATACTCCTGTTGTGGCACCTAAGTGAAGAGTGAGATGAGACTTCCACCTCTTTTTACACTCTCTGCCAAGCCTTCAAACTGTGCAGAGCCAAGGAAGAGGCATCTGCTGAATGTAGCCAACTGCAGGTGCTCGACTCACACATTATAGCAAATACTTTCCACAATAGCAGCCAAAAAGTCTGTTTGAGATGATACTCTAGGTAGTCTGAATGAAACCCCAATGAAAGCAGGCATGTTTGAGGGGACAGCGTAAAGTGCTTGAGTTGTGAGAGGTTTTTTAAACATTTTATCAGGAAGGACAGAGAAAATTATGTATTTTATGCAGCAGATAAAGTTCGCTATGGGATTCAGTGCGTAGCGTGATGTAAAGTCTCGGGAGAGCCAAAGGTGTTGACATCATTTGCCCTTTAAATGATGCATTTAGTAAAATGAGACATGCTTAGGTTGGAACTATGTAAATACACTCATTTTACTAATATAAGGTAAAAATCTAAAAAAGATATATTGCTGGATAATTAAGCCACCAATATTGGCTTTATTTAAAATTAAAGAGCGGGGATATTAAACATACTCAAATTTTAATGAAAACATTTGCAGTAGCTTGAATAATTCAGCACAAAAATTTATTTAAGCATTTCTCTCCAATTTTGGAAAAGGCAAACACAGGGTCATTGTATTGTGGCTTATAAATGAGAAAACAGTACTGCTCAGGTGCAGTAGATTATTTTACCTGTTTAGCCAACACAGCAATGAACAAACCAACCCTAGAAACCAAAGCTATGCTGGAATCCCATCAGTGTGTTTTTCTGTGTGGTAGCAGCTTTTGAAAGTCCCATAGCTCATCTTTTTGCAACTTCAAGTACCTCTTACATCCCAAGCTGATTTCAGTGAGGTGTAAGCTCCTAATGTTTGTTCATTGTGGGATCAAGATGCTGATGTGATTTTGATGTCTAAATTTTTCTCCTCTGAGTTGATTTTGAAAATAGGACTTAAGCTGCTGTGAGTTGCATTTTCTTTTGTTTGTTTGTGGCATTGGTTTGTTTTTTTTTGTTGGTTTTTTTTGTTTGTTTTGTGTGTGTGTGTGTCTGTTCTTTTAATTGTATCTTCTGCTTGACTTGTTAAAATAAGCAAAGGACATAACAGGTGAAAATAAAGTGGACTAAAAACTCCCTATGGTTTAAATAATCTATCACATTGTTAGTAACCAAGGAAATTCAACTATCCAGAACTGAACTTGTATTATTAACAATTCCATTCATGCATGTCACATTACAGTGCAAGTTTTAAAGCTGTTCATAATGTAATAGCAAAATAATTACTCTTACCCAGCACTGCAGTGCACATTACAGTGCAAGTTTTAAAGCTGTTCATAATGTAATAGCAAAATAATTACTCTTACCCAGCATTGCCATACACATTTGATACTCATGAATGTGTAAGGATTAATACAATCTTCACACCTGCTATAAAAGAGCTTCAAGCCAATAAAATACGGTGTGAGAATGCACAGGTTATTTTCTAAGCTCAGTCATAGGGTATCTGAGGGACAGAATAAGTGCAACAAGAGTTGCAAGGATCCATGGGTAGGAGATCAACTTTTAATTACGCAAGATGCAGCTCTCCTTCTGCTGTTTAACAAAGCAAGACAAAGGTTTAACTAGTCAAAAATGCAGCTCATGCTGTTGTACCCTTGATGCTTTGCTGGTGTTATTTGTCAAGCTCTTGTGACACTTCCAAATATGTCACGTACCCTGGCTGCACCATCTCTGCCTTCAGCCTTCACAAACTGCCTCTAAAACTCTCAAGTTTCATTTTAAGTGAAGACTTACTTCTGGACTCCAGAGGCTCTTTCATTTGAAACTCAAATGCAATTGAGGGAGTACAGACCAAAAATTCACTGTAGGCAAGGAGATTGTAGTTCAGCCTAGCTTTCACTCACTGAGGACGATAATAGGAGGAGGAGATTAGATTCAGATTTTGCACTGGTAAGTAGAGAAGGCGACACACAGACACAAACACATGTACTGCATACCCTTACTGCACTGAAGGTTCATAGATTGCAGCAATTTTGCTGGTGAATGTGTGAACCACAAAATCACCCTTTCTGGGAGAAAAGCCACCAATAAACACAGAGCTTGTAGGGTTAGGGTTGGGTTTATGAAAGGCAAAGCAGTGAATCACAGCAACCAGAGTCTGGATAAAGACCAGTTTGGCAATGTAGTCAAAACCAAACGAAGGGACAGGATTTTGCACGATTTTGGGAGGAAACACAATCTGCTCCGCAATGCAAAGCAACTCGAGAAACTTTCTGTCCCTTAGTTTGTGCCATTTACTCACTGAGTCACCCTTGGAAAGGTCACTCACCCAGTATGCTGCACCATTGTGGCATACCTGAAACAATGTGACATCTGCACACAAACCAAGCCTTGGTTCACCCTCCATCCTTATCAGAATCCATTACATAATTCACCAGAAATGCAAGCCCTGCTTTGCAGAGATCAAGCATGGAAAAACCAGGCTGATAGAATCCTGAGTTCCATCCAGACCTGAAGGGAAAGAAGCTCATAGCACTCCTACCTTCTTCACATTTGGCAGAAGCCTGTGTTTGAAAAAACAAACAAACAAACAACTCTTTGAAGAGTTTCTTATTCTTGTGGTAAGACTCGTCTCGGCACCGACAGGATTCAAACCAGACGCGGCTGAGAGATGTCTGGAGTCATACCAGGTTTAGATCTTACATACCAAGAGAGGTCAAGACCTAGCCAAGCTTTGAATAGATGACTTGCAAAGAAAATCCCAGGACATCGAGGAAGTGGTGTTGGTAGGAGAGTGCCTTTCCTTCTGACTCATTAGGCAACACCACATGACGATGCTCTGGTGAGGAATACAGAGCAGCTGTCATTCCTATCTGCTAAAGCCCAAAAGTCCAGTGCATTTGTCCTTGATAAAGGTCCTCTGGGACTCTTAACAAGGCATGAGTTGTAAAATATCTAACCTGGCTCAATTCCATTTTAGTCTGCTACATTCTGGTCATCTCATTACTGTGTGCCCTGAGGGAGTGTTTGAACTTTCCTGACCTAACCTGAAAATTGGTTTGGTTATGTGTGTGTATACAATTTCTTTTCCAAAGATGGCTAGAAATGTATTTGAAGTTTAGAAGTCTTCTATTTTTTTCAAGTGAATAAAGTGGTTTAAGGGTCTGCTGGCACTGATTGCACTACTACCATTTTTCTGTTTAGAGACTGCTACTAGAAATAATATACAATTCATAGAATCATAAAGATTGGAAAAGACTTTTAAGATCATGGAGTCCAAGCACAACCCAACTACCATGACAGCTAAACATTCAAATGTACTGGATAAAACTTTGAGGACACCTCACATGTCATCAGTCCTGGCATTACTTTGTACAGAGAAACACTTGGGCTGGAGGACTAAGATAAAAGGGAAAAAAATAGAAATAACTTTTATATGCTTTCTCCCCTGGGAACTGACTGCAAATCCTTTCTGCTGCTCTACAAATAATAGTTATTCGCCCTGACCTAGTCTCTACCACATAATAACTCTCATGCTGTACCCTGATCCTCCAAAGATGCTATCATAAAACAGGTGCCTCACAATCAGAGTAAAACAGCAGCAAAGATACCATTTCAGTTCCTTCCAAAGAACTGCAAATATTGTTGGCCTCTTGAGGGTCTTCTCAAACAAGCAGGACCAGCACACTGTCTGACCCAAGTGGTGATCAGTTACTCAAACCAGCACCTCAAACACTNCAAACCAGCACCTCAAACACTGTGAATTCCTTTAAAACTTGCTCTTTGGAAGCAAACACCAGATCACTTCGTCCATATGGTACCATTGTGGTTAGGCCCCTCCAGATTGGCCTGTTTTACACCAATTCTGGGATTCCTGTGATGACACTGGATGCTCAGTAATAGTATGTGGAAGTAGTCACAGGGCTCTAGTCCCTCTTCAAAAGGCCTTAACTTCTACTTTGTGGAAACTAAACAAATATAACTGAAGTCTGTCATGAAAATACTAGCAAATAACCCATTACTGTAACAGGTCTGAATTCAACTGCCAAGCCCATGTGGACACAAGAAAAATCTCTAATATAAGCTTTTTTACAGCAGGAATACACAAGTAGGATACAGTAAACATTTCTATTTTATGGCATCTTCAGAACGCCTCTCTCCAGGACAATGTGAGGACATGTATGTTCTTCCAAAGTCAATGGACCCAAGCAGGTATTTCTATCATGCAGGTACTTACATGTTTTCCTCAATAGGCAGAGTCTCACAAGCAGGTCTGTAATCTGGATCACTTTCCTATGTCTCTCTTCTTTTCAAGTATCTCCTACAAATACCTCTTTGCCTTTTCTAATTACCATTAGATTGATTTTCCATTCATTTACTGATTTGATGATGCAATGTGTTAATCCTTTCACCACCCCAATTCTCTGAGCCTTGCTTCTTGTCATCTACAATGCAGTTTTCTCTTGTAGAATATCATACTGCACTGGAGTTGGGATAAAAGACAGTGTTTTAGTACATAGTGAAGACAAATAGTCTCAAGAATGTGCATGTAAGAGCATCACCGTAATGCAGCTGTAAGCTTGCAACTTTCCTGTTTTTAATGTACAAACCACAGTCTGGCATTCTTTCCTCTACCACTAGTAATTTGGGATGTGTGGTTACTCTGTGGGAACTTACAAAGCATTCAGGTGAAGCGTTCAGTAAGCAGGTACCATGTGCAGCAGTTTGTTTGCAAATCGAAAGCCCTGTAAGCAGCTCCAGAACCAAGGTAGGAAAGTTTACTCTTCTCCTTGTCCCATCATGAGAAGACAAGTTCTTTGCTTTCAAAGGACCAAGAGGAAAATATATCAAAGGCTCTTATAGGATTTAGGAAGACACATCTATTTCTTAGAAAGACTTGAACTAAAAAAACTCAGTGTAACTTCATTTTGTATAACCCTAATGTAGTTTTCCAGGCATGTCTGACTGCACTCAGGTGCTGTCATAAGTGACTTGGGTGTCTGCAGGGGGGC
>VWYK01114914.1:0-11316 GCA_013399775.1 Semnornis frantzii | reverse complement strand
CGGGAAACTCCAAAACCGTCACATCACTAAAGGCCGTTGTCAGAAGTCCCTCCCCAGCTCTACTGGAGCCTCCTTCAGGTACTGGAAGGCTGCACTAACGTCTCCCTGGAGCTTTCTCTTCTACAGGTTGGAAACTCCAACTCTTTCAGCCTGTCCCCATAGGGGAGGTGCTCCAGCTCTGAGCATCTTGGTGACTTCCTCTGGGCCTACTGCAGTAATTTGATGTCTCTCTTATGCTGGAGGCACCAGAACCCACTGCAGGTGGGGTCTCAGCAGAGCAGAGTATAGGGCAGAGTCATCTCCCTCTTCCTGCTGGTCACACTGGTTTGTTTTTTTTTTTAATGCAACCCAGGACATTTTTTCCCCGTCCTCTATATCCCTTCTTTCTACTCCAAATTCTCCTTTAGCACCCTCATACCCTTCCATCAAGCAGCCCACACTTATTTATCTTCTCCCCATTAGTCCTGAGTTTACAGATCTTGTACTCATTTGGTACTTATGGTAACAGCTGCCCTGAAATGTATTGCTTCTGTCATCCTCATGTCCAGGGTTTGTTCTGCCAGGCATGCCCTTGATTGCCGTAGCTAGCATCCAGTAATTCGTCTTTTTCCAGCCTGAGTGACACAAGGCAGGGTTAGTTGTTAGCATGCACCCCTCGACACAGCCCAGAGGAGCAGGTGATCACAATGTGTGAAGGGCAGCAGGAGCACCTGCACTTGGCAGCACCATTTGTGCTCCACCAGCACCTTGCAGCAGAGAGAAAGCGAAGGATAACCAAAGGGGAGCACGAGTGTCCCAGACCAGAAGAAAATGAAGCCCTTGTAAATGTCACCAGGTTCCTCCTTGTTGATGACATCTGGCAGAGACTTGTGAAGCTTACTGTGTGGACCTGAAAAAAAAGCCCCAAGAACAAAAATACCAAGACCAAAACACATAATACTTAATAGGTGTCTAGACTGTGTCTGTCCTGCCTTGGCAAAGGCACACTGGAGAGTCTTGCTGTGCTGCAGAGCTGCTACAGACACACACATGTCCTTGTACCTCAAGCATTCTGGTTTGTGCTGCAGGTCAGCTGAAGCAATGTCTGGAACAGATGCCTATGACACTGATGGCCTCCATGGGCCCAAACTGTCTTCTCAGCCATACCCAAGTTTTCATGAGGAGAAAACATTTACTTCACTCAAAAGAAACAGAGTTGTTTGTAGAGGGGCGACAAAACCCTGGGCTACAGAAGCATGCCGAGTGACGGAGGGTACCAACGAGGAGCTGGCAGACCAGTGGGGGAAACCTCTCTGGAAAGCAACACACTGGTAGGCAGAAGGGTAAAGGGGACAAGAAGGTCCAGCATGCTCCTCTATAACATGGGTGGGGTGGAAGGCAGGCACAGAAAAAAGTGTTAGGAAAGAACAAGATTTGCCTTTCTTAGGGTCTCAAAAATTACTCAGAGGTGCTAATTTGTCTGTCTCCCCCACCTCAACCAAGTGGAAGGAGAGTGTTAGGTGTGCAACTAAAGAGCAAAAATTACACTGAGGAGGTGAAGCTTGAAGGAACCAGCACCCACTCTGCCAGCTCCACACGTGGAACAAAAATGTCTTCCTCCTTGGTTAAACTTTTGCTACACCTGTCTAGTGTAGCACTAGTCTGGAAGCATTACCCCAAACCCCAGACTCCTTGCATCCCCAGCACCCTAGAGATACTGCTCTATGAACACAGCCTCAGAGGCTGCTTCTGCCTCTCTACAAGGAGATATTTGGGATGAATGAACCCAGTTTACTAAGTGATTTACACTAATTGTATTTTCCTTTCTGATTACAACACATCAGTTGCAAGTCTTAATTGTTTACAAATGATTCATAAAAATGTTCAACAGAAATAATCCTCAGAGGTGCCTCAGAGATGCCTCCTTACTCTCCATTCCTAGCTGTACTTAAAATCTCTCACTCAGTTACGCTGTGCCTCCTTGATCCCGTACAGTTACTTTTAAAACTTAGACACATTGTTGGTTTAACTGGGCCTGTCCAGCACAAAATCACTTGGACTGCTCATGAGCATGAGCCTTCCTTCTTATAGAAGCATAATAGGAGTAATACAGGAAGAACATGGACCTGATGGAGCAGGTACAGAGGAGGCCACAAAAATGATAAGGGGCTTGGAGCACCTCTGCTACAAGGACAGGCTGAGAGAGCTGGGGATGTGCAGCCTGGAGAGGAGAAGGCTCCAGGGAGACCTAATAACAACCTGCCAATGTCTGAAGAGGCTACAAGCAGGCTGCAGAGACAGGACAAAGGCAAGGGCTGCAAACTAGAGCAGAACAGCTTGAGATTGGCTGTGAGGAACAAGTTCTGCAGCAGGAGGCTGCTGGAACACTGCAAGAGGTTGCCCAGGGAAGTGGTTGAGGCCCATCCCTGGAGATCTTGCAGGTGAGGCTGGACAGGGCTGTGGGCAACCTGCTCTAGTGGAGGATGTCCCTGCTGAGTGCAAGGGGTTGGACTGGATGAGCTTTGGAGGTCCCTTCCAGCCCAGCCCATTCTGTGATTCTATGATCTTGTACCAGGCTATTTTTGTTACTCAGAGAGGTAGGAGGAACAGAAGCTGTGCTCAGTTCTCCCAAGCACTCAGCTTGTCTGTTTTTAAAAAGCTGGCATTTGCTTGCTTACAGTGCAAGACCTGGTATTTACCATCCTGAAATTTCATCAGAACTGCCTGCAGTGGAGAACAGCTCTTGGGCCAGCTCCCAGCCTTGGGGGACTGTCTCATTTCAAAGCACAGGGCACCGTTGTTAGCAGAAAACATTTGAGAGCAGTTTGGCCATGACTGACATAACACTAGAAGGACTGATGGGTTTGCTCTTCTCAATCAGGCAGCTGGCACATGGAAGGTAGGAGGTGGCATTCTCTTGGGAGCAAGAGTGTTCATGGTGATTTCTCATTTAAACCCCAATCCCCACTGAAGTTTGTGGCTGGTTGTGTAACACTGTCATTATGCCTGCTAAGTGACCCTCTTTATCATCTCAAGTCCATAACAGGTAAATGTCTCCTGTACTATCCAGTGCTTTGTGTGGTTAGGGGATATGCTCTATCAGTGTTTGCAAACACTGAAATCCATCAAGCAGAATGTTTGGCTCCCCTTGTGCATTACCTAACCATCTCCACTACCCAAAGTTTCTTTCACTCCCAGTTGTCACACTGCTTCCATCCTCACGACACAAGCAAAACATGGTACTAAATCTTCACCCTCATCTTGTTTCATTAACAAGGCCAAGTGTAAGGTCCTGCACCTGGGTAGGCACAATCCCAAGCACAGCTCCAGGCTGGGTGGGGAATGACTGAGAGCAGCCCTGAGGAACAGGCCCTGTGGGTCTGGGGTGATGAAAAGCTCAAGATGAGGCTGCAGTGTGAGTGCAGCCCAGACAGCAACTGTGTGCTGGGCTGCAGCAAGAGCAGTGTGGGCAGCAGGGCAAGGGAGGGGATTCTGCCTCTTTGCTCTGCTCTCCTCAGGCCCCTCCTGCAGTCCTGTGTGCAGTTCTGGAGCCCCCAGCACAGGAAGGACATGGAAGTGTTGGAGCCAGTCCAGAGGAGGCCACAAAGATGCTCAGAGAGCTGCAGCAGCTCTGCTGTGAGGACAGGCTGAGAGAGTTGGGGCTCTGCAGCCTGGAGAAGAGAAGGCTTCCAGGAGACCTTGGAGTGGCCTCCCAGTATTTGAAGGGGGCTCCAGGAAGGCTGAAGAGGGACTATTGACAAGGTCTGGTAATGGCAGGACAAGGGGAATGGGTTTGAACTGGTAAGAGGGGAGACTGAAACTGGATGTTAGGAGGAAGTTGTTTGCAGTGAGGGTGGTGAGACACTGGCACAGGTTGCCCAGAGAGGCTGGGGCTACTCCCTTTCTGGAGGTGTTCAGGACCAGGTTGGATGAAGCCTTGAGGGACCTGTTCTAGTGGGAGGTGTCCCTGCCTGTGGTGGGGGGTTGGAACTGGTTGAGCTTTGAGGTCCCTTCCAACCTAAACCATTGTATGGTTCTAATTTCATGCCCTGCAGATGGCTGCAATTAATCACCAACACCCCTATCACCCCAAGCCTCCAGGTCTCCCTCACTTCTGAGTTACTGGCAGCTAGACCTGTAAGTACTCTCCTCCCAGTTTCTTCCCCATACAAAACACTTTCACTATTGTACTGCAGTACAAGCAGGTGCTTACCCCTGCCCTTACTGCTTCCCATCAAGGGCAAAAGCATCTTCACTCAAAATGCTGAAAATACTTCTAGAACAAGATGAGGACAAACATTTAAGAATGTGAAGGAGTTTCCCTAGTCTCTACCTGTGGAATTTCTGTTACATTAAAATTCTGTATGGCAGAATCTTCACAATTGGGAGCTCTTTTTTCTCAATGGCAGTTTAAGCTGTGAGTTTTTTTAAAAAATAGATCAGAAGTCAAGGGTTGATTTTATTCTGCTTTTGTGAAACCCTCAGCTTGAATACTGTGTCCTGCTCTGGTGTCCCCATCATAAGAGCATGGAACTGTTGGAGTGAGTCCAGGAGGGCCACAAGGATGATCCGAGGGCTGAAGCATCTCAGCTTAGAGCTGCCTTTCAATAGCTGAAGGGATCCTACAAGACAGCTGGGGAGCAACTTTTCATAAAGGGGTACAGTAACAGGAAATGGGGGAACGGTTTGAAGCTGAGGCAGAGCAGGATTAGACTGGATTTGAGGAAGAAGCTTTTTTAGTATGAGAGTGGTGAGAATCTGGAATGGGTTGCCCAGGGAGGTTGTGGATGCTGCCTTCCTGGAGGTGTTTAAGGTCAGGTTGGATGAGGCCTCAGGCAACCAAGTCCATCAGAGAAGTATTCCTGCCCATGGCAGGAGGGTTGGAGTAGACAATCTTTGAGGTCCCTTCCAACCTGAGCCATTCTGGTTCTGTGACTTCAGGACAGAAAGGAAATTAAGGAGTTTGATCTTTTGTTGTTCTCTAACAAAACCCTGAAATGTATCACCTTCCTGATTGTGCTGCCTCCTTCAGCCAGGCAGGTGGGTCCAAAAGACTGAAAGTAGCCAAGTTCAGGTCTTAGCTATATTTCTTTATCATCCATGAAACACAAAGAACAATTTCATAAACACAGAGATCTAAGCCATGCTAGAAAAGCATTATCACATGTTTAATCCAGAAAAAGCACACAGCCCACGGGGAGAGCACAGCACACGCAGCTCCCAAAGCTCTTTATGCGCATGGTAGTTGTAACAACATTGTGAGGAAACATAAGGTGCCAGCCCTACAGCATCAGAACTGCTAAAGCCAGTAAATTCAACTAGAACAGCTGAGGGTTGGCTTTGCATTGCAGTCAAATTCCTCCTTCATAACCCAAAAGAAAAACCCCAAAACACAAACTGCTGTAGCACAACCCACCCTGCGGGACAAAGCTTCAGCTCTGACATCACACAACCCATCCTCGAGGGAGAGACCACCCCACAAGATGTGCTCTCCAGAGGGGGCATTCAGTTCGGCAGCCAACAACGTGCCCAGCCCTCCGCAGGGCTGCCTGCAAAGCTGTCTGCTGCTGCAGCTGAAACAAAGGCACTTGGTGGTAAGGGTTAAGCTTTCTACTGGAAAGATCAACGAAGCTAGCAAAAGAGAATTATTATGAATTAATCTAATTTTTAACAGACCCTTTCCCCCCAGAACTTGCAGGGAATGGGTTCCCATGCAAGGCTCTAGTCAGAGGGAAGTGACATCTGTCACCCAGAGCCACCTGTTCTTATCCCCAGA
Organism: Semnornis frantzii; assembly: GCA_013399775.1. Classification (NCBI taxonomy): domain Eukaryota; kingdom Metazoa; phylum Chordata; class Aves; order Piciformes; family Ramphastidae; genus Semnornis; species Semnornis frantzii. The sequence continues at coordinate 5,561 of VWYK01114914.1, read as the reverse complement.
CAGAACATCCAGGCTCAGCCGGGCAAGACTCCCTGAAGTGACAGAAGCCAACAGCTCACAGGCCACCACAGTAACAGCAAGGAACTCATCCCAAGGAAAGGCAAAAAAACCCAGGCTGCATTAAGGCATTGGACTTTATCTGCTTTGCCAACCACCATCACCATTCGTGTCCTAACCAAATTGGTACTGAGACTGAACCTGACAGGTTCTGCCCACTCCCGTCCCCAGACATCAGCATCTCAGTTTTCTTTCCTTAGAAAAAACTTGCATGGAACAGTACAATGGAGGGGACAGCAAAGTGCACGGCCATTGTCTTGTGAATTCTAATGCAGAAAGATGTTTTGAATTAATGCAAACTGGTTTGTACAAGCTTCATCCCAAACAAGGTAAAACCAAGGACCAAGAGCCAAACTACTAAGATGTTCTGAACCACACATACAACTGAACTGTGAAGGCACACAGGCCACACCAACCCATCCTCTTCCTCTAGAAGTGCCAAGCTGTTTCTCATCTGAGAATTTCTCACAGTACAACACATCTGAGTAGCACAAAACCAGCTGCTGTTGCAGGATGTCCTCCCCAAACATGACATGAGTCCTGGCAACAGCTCTGTGCTGCAAACAAAACACCTACAATGGGATCTTTTACCACCTCTCACCAGCACCCTGCTGGCCCCAGGAGCAACAACCTGATTTCCTTTTCTTATGAGAGAAGACATTTCCAAATAAATTATGTTCTAGCATCAATTTCTCTGTGTTACAGCCTCCTGCCTTTCTCCAGGATAAAGACTAGTTTAATTTTTGGCTTCTTAGACTTTGTGGTCACAAGGGGTAGTTTCCTAGTCAAATTGCAAGTGTCAAAAAGCAGAAGGGCTGGAAAGTTTGTTCAGGAATGTACAGAAAAATCACTTCAATCTATATCCACAGATAGTGATATCCTCTCAGTGCTGAGTCCATTTAATGCTTTTGAGATCAATTCCATCCTGCACCATTTCCCAGAGGGGGCTGTAAAGAAAGGAGAAATATGAGTGCTATCAAAAATGCACCAGTGACATCAACAATAACCAAAACAGGCAATTTCATCAATGACATGAGAAATGAGGAGGTACCCATCTACTCATCCTCTCCAGCCAGCAAGCTTCAGACCACCAGTCCTCAACTGTGTCCTCAACCCAAAACACAGGAGATGAGAGGGCAAATGCTCCACCTCATTACCTGCTCCCATGTTGCACACAAAGTACTCCTGTTTCTTAGAGCCTGAGCCCTTGCATCTGGCAGTGTCCAGACGAGTCAGGAGTCTTTCGGTCTAACTAAAACTACATGACTTATGCAGCCAGACTCAGTGGTACCATCTCTGCCTTGGTAACAGCCAGGTACTGCCCTGCATGTGCTTGCCCAGCTCATATTCTTTCCCTGACCAAGGCAGGATCTGAGACAAGTTTATTGTCACATTTGCTTCCTTAAAAAACCCTCTCTCTTCTGTTAAGATCCAGCTCCCCACCCACTCTGGCAACACCATACAGAGACAACTTGCTGCAGAGTGCCGATGTGCAGCCAGGAGATTGCTCACCTCATCTCCCGCAGCCTCCTGACGTGCTGGATGCACTTCTGCACTGTATAATCCACTTCTTCTTCTGTGGTGAAGCGGCCAATGCCAAACCTACATTCAAAGAAAACCATGAAGGACTAAGGGCACATGCGACCAGAGGGCTGGGACACATCCTCCACCTGCTTCTGTCAGCAAAGAGAGATGCCTGACAGCTGAGGAGCAGCTCACGGACCTTATAGAGGAGTGAGCCAAGTCTTCGTCCGCTCCAATCGCCCGCAAAACGTAGGAAGGCTCCAGAGAAGCTGATGTGCAGGCACTGGGGAGAGGGGAGGCAAACACATTTCAAACTCCTCTTCACGTGCAGATGTGGCACTAACCGAACACCTCTCCAACCTCCTCCAACCAAGAACGGGCCACTCACAGACACAAATCATTACTACGAGTCTTTATGACAACTTGTATCAGCTTCCTCAGCCTCTTAGAAACCAGCAGCGAACAGGAACAAAAAGAGGTGCTCCTGCGGCTGAAGAACACGAGGGGCAGGCATCAGAGGGGAAGGAAGGTAACAAACAGGAGCATGAGGGACAAAGAAAGAACAGCAAGAGTGGAACACAAGGGCAAACAAACGCAGCGGGAACACAGCCTGGCTGCAGAGGCAGGGCAGTGATGTGGCCAAGGTCTCTCTCCAAAGCAAGCTGCTTTGGGAGTTCCTCTGCAAGCCAGACCTCTGGATCTGTTTCTCTGGATCTCATTGGAATTGGTCAGGCATTGGAAAACATTGCCCAGGAAGGTGGTGCAGTCATCATCCCTGGAAGTTGTGGACATGGTTTGATGGCCACAGGGGTCTGGAGCCGATGGTTGGACTCAGTGATCTTGGAGCTATCTTCCAACCAAAAACATTCTAAGACCCTATGAACGCAAACTAAGAGGTAGCTAAGTAGCAGCCATGAAAAACTGACACAGAATACAAACCAGAACCATGCAGAGATTGTAACATACCAACAGAACAAACAGAAAAAAATCAAAACTTCACAAGCTGCTGCTATGCAGCAGAACAAACAGCAGAGGGAGGACTCCAGAGCAAGATGACTGGACTGGTTTTGCTCCAGACAGAACGTGGAACGTACCCCAAAGGAGTAAAATATCAACACTCACACAGAATTTGGAAGTTAAATGGAACTTATATTTAGAAAACAAGATTGAAAAGAAAATACAAACTGTAGCAAGAGGAAAAGGATAGACAACCCAGCACAGGCCCAGTCCTCCCCAGGCCAGACTGCAAACAGGCCGCACTGTGAGGCCAACATCCTCTATCCCTGTCCCCACTGTGCTGGGCTTAGCTCTGTCTGGGTTTGCTGTGTGGGAGGTAAGAGCACAGAGTGAGACTCGAGGGAGAAGAGTGAGAGCAGAGGCTGTGAGGTCTGTGCGGACACTGCAGGAGCATGGGATGGGACAACAGCATTGACACTATCCTGTATCCACCTCCGGCACTCTGTGGTACCCTGGAGGACTCATCTATGATAGAACACCAGTGCTCAACCTGCAGCAATGATGCAGCCAGCAGATGTCAGCAGAGAGAACTCCATCCTGCAGCAGCAGGCAAAGCTGGTTACATGACATTACTGCATTTTGTTCTCCCAGGTGAGAAAAGGAGGGCACCTGTACACTGTACCAACTCCACCTGAGCAGAGTTTGCCTCTTTAACAGAGCAGTTACTCGGCACTCCTGCAGGCAGCAGAGCTCCACACAAGTGTGTGCCATCTTCCTGCTGCTTTTGCACAAACACAGGCACTGTGAGCCAACTTAACTCGGGCATTTGTCCGGCCTTGATAGGTTCCAGTTACAATCTGCCACTCGTATGAAATCCTGCTGAAGGACAGAAACTGCTCAAGTGCCGGCAGCCTTTGGAAGGGAATTGCCCCCGGCAATTCCCAGCCCAGGTTGGTGGATCACAGGTAACCAATGCCTGGCAGGTAGGAATGTCTGGGATGTTTCTTCTGCTTTTGTTTGAGGGGAGGGGGGTGGTGGTGGTGGGGTTTGTTGTTTTCAAGAGGAGCAAATTTGACCTTCACTGAAATGTGCCACTTCAGAGAAACATCATCTTGGAATGCAACCAAGGCCAGACAGACACCTTAACCAAGCAGGAGGCACAGACCACTCCTCAGTTTGTGCCTCCATTAAGAGATGTTATTTTCCCTTCCCAACCGGCTACTACCCTTCCCAACATTCCACCTACCTTCCTGAAGACAGTGCCACATCTTTCAGAGCCATCAGAAGACTCTCCCCTTCCACATATGCAAAAGATAAATTGATGCATCCTACATAGCAATAAATGAAATACAAAAAAGACTTCCATCAACTGAATTTTTTTCACAGCAAGAGTGGTCAGACACTGGCACAGGCTGCCCAGGAAGGTGGTGGAGTCACCAACCCTGGATGTGTTTACAGGGAGTTTGGATGCGGTGCTTGGGGATATGGTTTAGGGGTGAACTTTGTAGAGCAGGGTTATTGGTTGGACTTGATGATCCCAAGCGTCTTTCCCAACCTGAATGGTTCTGTGAAATCTGGAGCAAATCGCCCCCCACGGCAGCAGCTGCACAGTGTGTAGCTGAAGTGCATTATTCAGCCATGGTCATTGACACCAAAGAGCCAGAGGGTGCCAAGGGGTTCAGGACCTTGCTGGTGTTACCTGGGTAGCGATGCTCTCTGTCTCCATTCATGACCACATCAGGAACTTCACGCATGATGTTTGTAACCAGACGCTCTGCCAGCCGCGACACTCGCTTATGGTCGTACTAGCAAAGAACCAGAGAAGAGACCAAAACAATCAACAGTGCCCAGTCTGACTTCTCTCAGACTGCTTCGTGTCACCAGCCAGGAGCATGCTAAAGTAGCTGGGTTTAGTTAAAACTACAGAAAGAACTCGTCTGAAATGTACAGACTGTGTCAAGTTTCGCCTGCTCTAGAGACTGTCTTAAAAGCCAGTTACCAGTTTGTTTGCAGATAGCTCAGCCTTCAAAAATATCCCAAACCACTCGGAAATATCCCTGTACACAAGGTGTCAAATGGGCTGGGCCACCAGCAGAGTTCTGCGTGTTTAAAGAAAAGTCAGGGAACACAGAAGATGATGCATCCTGCAGCACACGCAAGAGTGTCTGCTCTAGCATGGGCCCCTTAGGGCTTCTCAAACTACATACATTGTATAATGCTCTGGGCTGGAAGGGACCTCCAAAGCTTATCCAGTCCAACCTCTCTGCAGTCAGCAGGGACATCCTCCATTCAATCAGGTTGCCCAGGGCCCTATCAAGTCTCATCTTGAGTATCTCCAGGGATGGGGCCTCAGCCACTTCCCTAGGCAACCTGTTCCAGTGTTCCCTGATCTCATTTCAAACCATTGTCCCCCAGCCTGTCCCCGCAGGGCTCGGAAACAGTTCCTCTGCAGCCTTGTTGTAGCCCATTCAGGTACCAGAGGGTTGCTATTAAGACTCCCTAGAGCCTTCTCTTCTCCAGACTGAGCACCTCCAGCTCCCTCAGCCTGTCCCCTGATCATTTTTGTAGACAAGGATTAACAATGAGTTAGTCTGAGCTCAGCCTTTACACCACACAACTGACACAGTGAAGGCCCACATGTGGAGCCCTGTTTTAGACTGGAAAATGAGGTTGCTTACACTAAAAAAGCATTAAGCTATGGTACCAGCTGCAGTGCACTGCAACAGCCAGATGCACACATGCAGTTCATGCCCTCTGAAAAAGTTTCAGAAGGAAATAAGACCCTCTCTAACATTAAACGGTTTAGAAACACCAATGCCCTGCCAGGCAAAGAAGAGACTCCAGATCTGAAGCTCATGCAGAATTCAGGCTCTGCAGGCTCTCCAGCCACCAAGACTTCTCTAACCACCCAGCTCATGAGCTGAATCTCTGCCTGTCTCCCAGAAAGATTCGTAGAACGCGTTGGATTGGAAAGGACATTTAAAGATCATCCTGTTCCAAGCAACTGCCATAGGCAGGGACAC
>VWYK01114908.1:0-11304 GCA_013399775.1 Semnornis frantzii | reverse complement strand
ATAAGACCTTGGAGACACAAGGACAAAGCCTTTCTCTATATATAGGTATTTTTTATTTCAAAGTGTCTTTCCTTCCTTTCAGCTGTAGCTATAACTGTCAAGAAGAGAGAGAGATACATCTTGTGAGAAGTATGTGTGAGAGCGCGTGTGTGAGAGAGAGAGAGAAAGCAGGGCAGGAATTGTACCACTGATTCTCTTGCTGTGCAATCTTGCTATGCTTTGGAATTGCAAGAGAAAGGATGACTAAGAAATGCTAGTAAACTGAGAAGAATAAATTTGCTTTTGCCTGTGAGAAAATAGAAGCATCAGTAATAATAAAATAAAACGAAATAAAACCACAGAACAAAGCCCTGAGAAAAGGAATTCTCTGTCCTGACAGTTCTGAAGGCAGTGTCTAATCTAATCAGCATCAGAAATTGACAAACGCTTGCAATTTATTCAGCACTGGGTCAGCACGAGACTGGTCATGCAAATACTGAAAAGGGAGAGTGCTGATTTTATAGGGTTCCGGATTAATGTTGTACTTAAAAGCCTTTCAAAAAAATAATTTTCCTGCTCTAAAATAGGTGCTAGCCAAAGCATTGCATGCCATGTGTTCGCACGCCTTTCCCTGCTTCTTTCTTTCCCTTTTGGCCATCATGGGCCAGCTCCTGAAAGATTTTTCAGAGCCCTGGTGGGTTGTTTGCAGGGCAGAAGGCTCTTACCCTATTGTCTCATTGGAGTAATTGCCATATGACTTCCTTTTCATGTTGTGTTTCTTCCACATTTTCATTTTTTTAATCCCTCATATAGGTTCACGCTTTACCTGATCTTTCCAAGTCTTTTCCTTATAAACATGTCTTCTGCCTTTTCCAACCAAAACAAGTCTATGGTTCTGTTAGTTCCAGTTCCTAGCCCTTTAACCATGCTAGGAAGCTATGTTGTGGTAGGTGAGGTGTTGCTTAGCTTGAAACTGTGTATGCCTGAGCTGCTTTTGTGTGTGGCTACCAATGCACCACAGGGCACATTCTGTGGCACCCATTAAAGGTGCTTTCTGCTGCCTCTGCAGACAAGGCACACATACCTGTGACTCTCACTTCTACAGACACCTCCTTCTATTGGCACCTTCCAGGTCAGGAAACCTGTTGCTTTTATAAAAATGTTTTGGCTCTGGTATTGTTAAGAAGTGGCAGCATTAATGTAGTCCTGTCAGTTATGGGGTTAACATCTGATACCAGCCTTTGTGGGCATCAGACAAGGAAAATTCTGCTGTTGGGTTTAATGTGTCAGCCTTGCTTTCGGTGGAGCTGCAGAAATTCTAATCTCCCCTGAGTGCAGTTCATGTTGGGGAAGGTGAGACAGAGATGCTGTTCTACTGGGTTTTGTCTGCCAGGCAGAAAAAGGGTTGTGTATTTCAGCTTGCTGCCTCTTGCATTCATTATAAAAATGAACTGCAAGAAGGCTCTTGCTAATTTGACCTCCATTTAATCAGAAGTTGGTTATGTCCCTAGATGGTGATTCATGTTAGTCTTTGCTTCACTGCTTATACAAAAAAGATCTGTTTTTCTTGAAGGTTGCAAGTATTTCCTAAACCTTCCAGAGAAATCAGTGTGGTAAAAGGTACTACTTTAAAGCATTTACTTTAAAATAAAATAGTGCTTACACTTGTGACTGCTAGGAACTTGACAAGGAGTAGCTGACTGTCACAGAACTGACTGGTGAAGATCTGCTTTCTTGTAGCCATGTAGGAGTAAACCTTTCAGACCAGCAAAGCTTCCCAAGTGTCATTGTCCAGACTTCTGTTACTGCATTTGTCTGCTTTGCTGGAGCTAACGAGGCCAACTGTCCTGCAACAGTCCTTCCCCAGTTACGGAATCACAGAATGTTAGTGGTTGGAAGTGACCTCAAAAAATCATCTAGTCCTCATAAAGGCAGACAGGTTGGTTAACCATGACTTCCCCTTGACTGCTTCCAATGATCTTATCCTTGATATGCCTTGAGACAGTGCTGAGGATAAGTTGCTCCATCACCTTTCCAGGTATGGGGGTGAGGCTGACTGGTCTGTAGTTACCGAGGTCCTCCTTCTTGCCCTTTACGAAGATGAATGATATTTGCTTTCCTCCAGTCCTCATGCACCTCTCCTGTTCCACATGACTTGCCAAAGATGATGGAAAGTGCCTAGAAATTAATTCCACCAGCTCCCTCAACAACCACAGGTGCATCCCATTAGGATCCACGGATTTATGCATGTCTGGAATACTTAATTGCTCCCTAACCCAGTCCAACTCCTCCTTTACCCTGACTTGCTCTGAGGCCTCAGGGGTCTGGGCAGTCTCCAGCAGTATAGACAGAGACAAAGAAGGCATTCAGCAGTTCTGCCTTCTTTGTATCCTCTGTCACCAGGGCACCCACCTCATTCAGCAGTGGGCCTACATTGCCTTCAGTGTTAGATTTATCTGCAGTGTATTTAAAGAAGTCCTTTCTGATGTCCCTGACATCTCTTGCAAGGTTTAATTCCAAGGAGGCCTTAGCTTTCCTAGTTGCCTCCCTACATCCTCTGACAACAGTAGCCTTCCTCCCAAGTGGCCAGCCTCTCCTTCTGTGATCTGTAGACTCTCCTCATCCACTTGAGTTTGCCCAGCAATTCCCTGCACGTCTCCTGGATCCCTTGTGTTCCTGCCTGGTGGGGTGCTCTGATCTTGAGCTTAGAAGAAGTGGTCCTTGAATGTTAACCAACTATCTTGGGTGCCTTTTCCTTCTAGTTCCCTGCCCCGTGGGATTTCCCCTAGCAATTGCTTGAAAAGGCCAAAGTTGGCCCCGCTGAAGCCCAGGGTTGTGACCCTGCTTTGGTATTCTGTTCCTACTGCACAAGATCCTGAGCTCCACCATCTCATGGTTGCTGCAGCCAAGACTGGCCTCAACCTTCACTGCATCAACCTGACCCTTCTTGTTAGCGAGTATGAGGTCCAGCAGCACTCCTCTGCTAGTTGGCTCATCCACTGGAGGAACCTCCTGGACTGTAGATGGCTGGCTGAGTAGGCCTTCCAGCAGATATCTGGATAATTAAAATCCTCCATGAGAACCAGGGCCTGTAGTTGTGAGGTAGCTATCAGCTGCCCATAGAAAGGCTCAACCTCCTTGTCCTGATCTGGTAGCCTGTAACAGACACCCACAGCAGTAACACCTATGCTAGGCTACCCCTTAATTGACACCCGCACTCTCAACTGGCTCCTCATCTGACCCTGAATAGAACTCAGTACTTTCTAGTTGCTGTCATGTAAAGAGCAGCTCCACCACTTTGCCTTGTTGACCTGTCTTTCCTAAAAAGGACATATCCATCCATGTTACCTGTCCCATGATGCCTCTGGAAATGCCACCAGGTCATAACCCCTTGACGACATACAGATTTCTAACTGCTGTTTATTCCTCCTGCTGCATGCATTGGGGTACAGCCATTGCAGGGAGAGAGCAAAGCACGCTGATCCCACTGTAGCAGGGTGGGTGCCCTTCTGGTCTTCATTAATACTGGAACACTGCCCCATTGGTGCAAATTCAGCTACAGCCACATATCCCTTCAAATCTCGAATGAAAAAAATAGTGTAATTCCATATAATTTGTTATTAATTTTCTGTCAGCCTGCACATGCTGAAGGAGTGCTTCCAGTCTGCACCAGTAACCATGCACGCCACAGAAGCCTGTAACTGTGGCCCAAAGTGCTGAAGAAAGCTGATCATTAGTTTGTGTTTGCTCAAAACTGCTGTCAGAAATATACCTTGACTCATCAGTTAAGGAAATGCATTGAGCATGGAGGGAAAGGAGTTGGGTAAGGTGCTCTTAATCATTTGTTATGCACTGCTAGGAGTGACACTGAGGTCATAGCCACATTGTTTGCTGAAGTCTGTAAGTTTTGTTTTCTTACTGTGTATGTGCTGGTCATTTCAAACAGCCTAACTCCGAAGATGTAGTGCAACGCTCATCAGCCCAGCTATGGATCCATTCTCTGTGCAGAACCCCTTTTGTGTTTGTAGAGTGCACTTCACAGTTTGGCCATTTTCCCTTTTCTTTTCTTACAAGAAGTAACTTCTGAGCCTTTGGGCCAAATCAACTGCATTTGACTGGGATTGGGATTTGAAATTTCAGTACTGTTATGTTCTTTAAAATTTTGTAAGAAGGAAAAAAAAAAAAAGACCGGACATAAGGGATTCTCTGCTAGAAGTGTCGCAAGATTGCAGCCGAAACTGGAGTGTCGTTAGATGCCAACCTGGGAAAAAGGTTGAGTGCCATAGCAGATTGCTAATCTTGGGAGTCCAGTTAATAGGGAATAGGTTTTTAATGGTCTGCTGCTCAGACATACACTAAGGATGCATCTAAGGCCCAGACATCCCTTCTGGCTGTAACATGGGGAAGAAGGTGAGCACTGGAAAGAATCGCCTTAGTTTAGGAACAAAGCTGAAGGGAAGGCTGCTTCTGTAATACAGAATAATAGTGTTTCATATTCCCACTGTATACCAGATAGATGCTTCACAAGTTCCACAGTATGGTTTTGAAAAGCACACAGAAAAGCTGTCATATAATTGCATGGACTCTTACTGTAGAACAAGCTTCTACAGAGAGCTACAAACTCATAGAAGGTAAAAGGCTAAATATGTCTCTGTTCCTATGCAACCTGCAGCTTTCAGCACCAACCAGCCAGCACAGGTGCCAGGAACAGTCAGTCTGTTGCTAATTGATTGCTATGGCTGTTTCTGCCTGGCAAAGCCTTTTGTGCTTTATACTGGTGGCAACTGGTGAGACAGTTGTTAACATAAATTTGAGAAAAGTAGGCAGCTTATCGAGCCGGTCTTCCACCAGCTCCAGAATATCCATGAGCTGTGTTACCTCCAGGTTTTAATTAATTTGGGCTGCATATAGAGCCCTTATGGCAAGTTAGTAGTATCCTTCTGCTTCCAGCAGTTTGAGGACTTCCTGGTAAGTGGCTGTGGCTTGCAGCACAGAGGCTGTATGTTTTATTTTCCATCATTAAATGGAAAGGATGGTCTTGGCAACTTCTGTCTCACTTCCTGCAAAAGTGTTGGCTGTTGGGCAGAATTAACGTTTGCTGTTTTAAAATACTTGAGCACCATTCATATCAGCTGCCCCATTATCTGTACAGTTATGTGAACCTAGGGCTGCTGTCAGTCCAAATTAGGGAAGTCTATCAATCACTCACCTGCATAGTTATTTTTTGAACTTTCTGATACTAAGGCACAGATGAGTAGCATTGACTTCTCACTCTTTCTGTCTTGGGTACTGTGCACACATTTCTCAACAGCAAGAGGTGTCCATAGAGTCTCACCCTTAAGAGGGCCATGTATTGCCTTCTCAAGGCTTCTGTTACTGCTACAGAAGATACAGATGCATCCTGATCAGCAGAGCAAAATATACCATTTATTGACTTTTTTCTGCTTAGATTCTCTTACAGCTTTGGGAAAAAGTGAAAACACTTTGAGCTCTGGTGGCTTGGCCCTGGCTGGGGCCAAATGCCCACCAAAGCTGCTCTGTCACTCCCCTTCTTAGATGGACAGTAGAGAGGGAAAATATAATGGAAGGCATGTGAGTCAAGACAGAAGCAATTTAATAGGATGAAAAGCCAAAGCAAAGGCTCTGTGTGGAAGCAAGAGCAAAGATGTTATTCTCCACTTCCCATCAGCAGATGTTCAGTCACTCCTGTGAAGCAGGGCTCAAATATGTGTAGTGGTTGCTCTGGAGGACAGGCACCATCAATGAATGTCCCCACACTTCCTTTTTTCACTTAGCTTTTATATCTTTGGTGAGTTTGGGTCAGCTGGCCTGGCCCTGTCCGCTCCCAAAATCTTGCCCACCCCTCAGCCTGTTGTTGGGGAGGGAAATGTTAGAAAAGCACAACCTTGGTGCTTGTCTTAGCAGTAGCTAAACATTGATGTGTTATCAACACCCAGCTACAGCACTGCAAAACACACCACTAGAAAGATGCTACAGGGAGAATTTAACTTCAGCTCAGCCAAAGCCGATACAGGAGGATAAAGAACTTCCTTACTTCTCTCCCTGTTTTATCAAGGGTGATAAGGGAGAAATGTCTCTCCCTCTCTCCCAATGAGACAGAAAATCTTGATCACTTGTGGGTATGCCGCAACGAAGTGGAACTTGTAATTACTGTGGCAGCTCTTACTGCTTCTTTCCACTTGCTCAAAACACAAATTGCTGGAAAACATTCCAGATATCTTTCTCTAGAGCCTGAGAATCTGTACCCATCTGGACATTTCTCTCTAGTTGAGCTCAGGACTGGGTTTTGCAATTGCTTTTCAGCTAAACAAAAGGCCTACTTGACATCCCTTAAAATTCAATGCCAGGTTTTTGGTGGTAGTAGACAGGGAAGAGGAGCCACCACATGCAGGGGAAAAAAAAATGTTCCTCACATATGGAGGGTGGGGAAAGAAAGAAGATAAGGGTTTCCATGGCAACAGTCCTTAAAGATAAGTATTTTTAAATCTGTATGAATTTTAGCATTCAAAACACAGTTGTGTTTCCCACAAAAAGATTTGGAGGAGGGCTTGAGTGGAAAGAATTTTCCCCTTACTTTTCAAGTAATTTCTATTTCTTTTACAGCAGAGCCTGAACCCAAGAAAAATGAAGTATGTGCGATTGCTCCGATGGCAATTCTCCTGTAAAGAAAAGCCATACTTGCAGGAGGTGAAAAGCATCATAGTTCTGTATCTGCTCCAGCATATTTGGCACAAGCAGCTGATCATCTCTTTAATGGGAAATGTAGTTTAAATAGAGCAATGCCAGGCCAGTAAAAAAAGTCATAAGGACAAATCTTGCAGGATCCTACATTTAAACTAGTGCAACTTGGAACAAAATCTTAATTATAAATTAATGCAACAAGGATAAATGATAGTAGTGATGATAAGGTAGCCCTTTGCCTCGGCCAAAGAGGAGAGAATGCAGAGCTGGAAGGGCAGAGGAACTAGAAAAACGTGTCACTGGTAAGTGTCACTTGACAACATTGCTCCAGGTGGGCAACTGATGCTCCAGTAACACTATTAGGCAGGAGACATTTTCTCTCTGTATGGGATATTAGTGCTGAGGCCACCTCTGAACCTCCGTGAAGCCCACCTGCTTTAATTTCTGCAGTGAGCAACTCATGATCACTGGCACGCTCTGCTTTCACCTCCCTGCTGGCATCCAGACAGGTCAGCTCTGCCACAAGCCTGGCAGTGAGACATCCAATGCTGTGCCTGCTTGGCTGCCAACTTTTTAGTCTCACCAAAAAAAGCTGCTTGCTTTTTTTTTTTTTTAAACAGTTGCTTCCAACTCAGTAATGACTCAGACACTGCAGCAAGGGTACAGCGATCATCTTCCCCTTCAGAGCTTTCAGCAGAAGGCCCTGGATATCCTTTCTAAAAGGGAGCTTGCTGGGTCCAGCCATCAGCTAGATTCAATTCTTCAATGTAACTGATGAAATGAGATGCTCCAGCATCTGTGTACCTGCTGGCTCAGGGGCTGTGTTTCAGCAATAGACTAAATGATTTCAACAATTACTTTGAGTTCAGGAGCCTTGGGAAGGTGAGATTGGGAGGGAATGAAGAGCCACATGTAAAAAGAGATGGTGCTATTTCTCTAGGCCTTGAATCCAGGGAGGAAAATTATCTATTGGAATGGTAAAAGAAAAACAGTCATATTTGGTCATTTATCTTTTGGGGTGAGGGAGGGGAACCAAATAAGGGTGTCTGAAAAAACAAAGTTCCTAATAGGAGAAAGCGTGGAAACTGATACGGTGTAGCATTGTTTCATACTGGCCAGGGCCCTGATACAGAATAGTCGAGGCTCAGATCTAGCTAAGGTGACTTTTATTACCCATGCCAACTTCCTTATATCTTTGTTGATAAAGCTTACTGGCAGTGTGGAAGAAAGCTACATTTTTCATGTCACTGTTGGATCCTCTGTTGGAATTCACTGTCATCAGAGATATATTTTTTTAATTCTGGGAGTAATATTCATGCCCTGACCTCCGCACTACTGTGAAAATGCATGTTTCTGCCTTTGTAATTTCTTGGACTGAAAAGCAACTGACTTGCTCATGGAGGGCTTGTTAGCTGTGAGTTACTGACTATATATATCGTGTTTATGCTATCCCTTTAAGACCACTATGGTATTTTGTGTTGCACGCTGATGCTGTAGCTTCATATATTTGCCTTACAGCTAAATCCTGGGAGATACAGGAGCTCTGCGATACCTAAATAACAGAAATGTAACCAATCCAGTCCCTGTTTAGCAGCCTTAGTATCCAGTATGTCACAAACTGACTCTTATTCCATTGTTAGGTGCCAGTAAGTCAGCCTGAAACAGTAGCACAGAGTTTGGGACAACAAGTGCATTAGACCGTAGGAAAGGGATTACTGCAGTGCAAGGGAGAAGAAGAGTGCTGCCCTATTGTTACATATATGAGCATTCTCACATAGCTCTAAGCTTCCACAAATGCAGTTTCCAGGCCCCAAACCCATGCCTTCTGGCAGCTTGAGGATAGAGGTATGGCAAATTTGTTTCTGAACGTTCTTGATTTTTGTCAGGTAGCTGTCCTGCTTTTGCAAACTCTTCCAAGATTCTGAATGGGAGAGAGGTATCTTGGAAGGAGAGGAGTGAGGCATATGAGCTAATGGGAACTCACAGGGATGCCTGCAAGAATACACTATCATATATGATAGGATACCAACTGGCTCAACAGTTACAGCCATCCCACATTTGCTGATGAGCAAGATGTTTGGGAACAGAGACCTTGAAGCCCTTAGTCCTTCTGCTGTGCAGAATCCATATTAAATTTACCAAACCCTTCACCTTGATTTGACAATATTGTTCATCTAAAAGGGAAGAGCAGATTGTTTGCTTTCTAACAGACTGCTCTAAATTAACCACAAGCGCAGGCCTGGGCCTGCAAACCTTTGTATGACTGAGTCCTATTTATGCTGTGCGATTGCATTGCATACCACTGGCTATTCATATATTCATCTAGCACAGTTGCACTTAAATCTTTCTTGTGGCTTTCAGTCATTAGAAACCAAATTTTGGAAGCTATTTAGGTGTTTGGGTTTTGAATACCCCAAAAAGCCCCTGCTTGGCTATTTAAATGCCTAGATGTCTTTGTAAATCCAGTATTGTTGTAATGCAAAGAGGAAGGAGATGATATGGAGGCTCTGCTGCATCAGGCTTCTGGTTTCATATCCCAGCAGTGATAACTAGCTAGGGTCCATTGCTATATATACACCATAGTTCATAGTGAATCTCTTTTGTGCTTGAGGAAGCTTGATCGTGACTTTAATTAGAGCAAAAATACTGCAAACATACATCCTACATTAGTCTCCTTGTATTTTATAGATGTACTATTCCAGTGTGGAAAACCAAACTGAGCAATAGCATTTTCTCACTTACCCTTAAGAACTGGAAACCCTATCACCTCTGTTTCTTTCTCCCACTACTGCAGCACTGGTCTTGAAATTGTCACCACAGCTAAAAATCCTCATTCTGCAAATTAAACTATGATTTAAAAAAATTTTACAGTGCAGCCTCCTCATAAAACTTCACTAAATCTTTCGCTGATGTGACTCACTCAATTACTCATGTAGGCAGACATTCAGATAATAAAAGTAGTTAATGGAAAGCTGCGAGAAATACTGCTGGGAGGCAAGGGGTGGGGGGGGAAGGTTAATGTGGGTATTTTATCCTAAGAGCTGCTGAGTTCACTGTGCTCCCAGACATTTTTTTAGAGAAGGGATTCTCCTTTCTGCTTTTTCCTTTGTATAAAAACAGCTTAAAAAGTCAGATTGTCAGCAGAAAACCTGACACCATATGTATATGTTTGCTCCTCTGCTCCTCTTCCTACATATCAGAGATGATAGCCAATCTGTGCCTTGAAATAATCTCTTCATCCTAGCAATGCATAGAAACAACACTCAGTACTTTAATAAGCTCTGGATTCCTCAGTCAAGGAGTATAGTTAGCAAGTGGCTAAAAGCCTTGTGGTTGGAGGTATCACATATACTGACAAGGACCAGGCCTTTGAGATTTGGTGTGCAATAGGTCAGGTAATACAACTAGAAGGCAGATTTCAGTGCTGTTGCAGTGGATGCACACTGGGGGAATGCAGCACTTTCTGAAGCTTGTGAGGCAGAGAGGTACTATTGAGTGGTAAGATAAGACTTCGATGTGAGAGCCCCTTTATGCAATGAAATTGTACATGTATGATGGCTTCAAAGCCACTCAGAATTAAGATAAAAGTGGAACTAGTGGAAGGGGACAAACTGATTAGAGCTGAAGGCTAGCTGGTATTAGCAAAACAATCAGAATAGTTGACTCTTGGTTATGTGGTTCTGAGGCTGACAGATTTTTGAAGGGTGTGCTGCTGCAAATGGCTGTGTGAGCCCCTTCTAGCAATGGTGATGGGTATGAAGAGAGAGGACATGAGGTTGTGCTCATTCTTCATGCAGGATTAGTTAGGAGGAAGGGTATGGCTTGACTGTAAAGTAGAGCTCTTGGCACAGAGAAACTGCATGGGTGTTGAGGCTGTGGACCTGAGAAAGTAAGCTGTCAAATTATATTTAGCAAATACATACTGCAGGAAGGCACAGAGAGGGGAGGAGGGGTACTAACACATATCTAGGCCCCACGGGTAGTGAGCACAGAGAGTAGGGAATGAGGCTGTTTAGAGAGGATGAATTGCCTTGGTGTTCCTGAGTCAAATAAATTGCTGTGTGAAGCCAGGGTCTGCAGACTTGTATGATTACTCTGAACAGCAGAGATCAGCTTCATTTCTCCCATCAGTAATGGCTCAATCCTAGACTCCATTAAGTGAAGGGTGACCAACCTGTGGCCTTCCAGCTACTTGCCTCTGACCCCACACTAGGGATGTGCTCCACAGCAATTCTGTACCCTAGCTGGGGAAGCAGTAGTCTGATAGGGGCTCTTGAAATCAGTATTGCAAGCTGCTGTACATCCTAGTTGCACACCCAGCTCAGCTCCATCCCAGCAGAAGCTTGTGGAAGCTCCTGGACAAAGCTATATGCAGACCAGTATGATCTAAGCAATGCCCATTTACTGAATATGATCATACATTTACATACTTTCTAACAGACGATGCGGGTTAGTTTATTGTTAAGCAATTGGTCCAAATCATTAAGGCACAAGCTCTGTGGCATGAAGCAATTGGTTAGTCATTATCTATTCAAATGCTTCATGTGAATCTTTGTTTCTGCTTTGATCCTTCTGTTGTTGCCCATTTCCCAGCAGCAGTTCACAGCTGGCATCTTTGCCCTT
>VWYK01114902.1:2257-13073 GCA_013399775.1 Semnornis frantzii | reverse complement strand
CAAACACATATATCTGCATGCACACACATATACCTGCACACACATCTCTGCACACACAAACACATAATTGCATGCACACACATACATATCTGCACACACACACTCTCATACACACATGTCTGTACACACACACACATATCTGCATACACACACACAAAATCTAATTCAAGATATACTTTGTCTGACACTGAAACACAAGTGGAAACTACTTGATCTCTTTTAAGTTTATTCAAGTTGCAAACTGACTTTAGGGCTGTCTACTTTCCATCTCTCTTTAGGTGCTTTATGAGTGTTTCTCAGAGGGGAAGGAAAGATCCCCATATCCCTTTTTTGTCTTTAAAAACATTTAAGTTGTGTATACGGGTTTTAAGAATTCTCAAGTGGTGTCTTTTTTAGCACTGCTATCAAATATTATTAAGCTACAGCTTTAATCGTTTACAGCAGGAAAACTACTAAAAATTCAAAAATGATTGGAGCATCCTGGTCTACCTTAACTTTCTGAATGCATAAATATGCAGCATGCTCAGTTCCAAACCAAGTATTTGGTGTCATCACCTGCTCGTGTGACAATAGCAGAGCATAAAATTCATAGGGCTGCAGCCTTCATACCACAGGAGCGTCAAAATGTTGAATTATAGATATGTTAGACAGGCTACCAGCAGCCTCCATGATGGGCTGCTGTCCTCCTAAGATTCTTTTACCCTCCAAACAGTGTTGCCACTTCGTCAGCACGGGGATGGTGAGTCTCGGGAACTGATTGCCCAGGGAGGGTGCAAATGCCCCATCCCTGAAGGTATTCAATGACAGATTGGATGAGACCTTGGACAATTGTGTCTACTTGAGAGATGTCCGTGTCCATGTGAGGGGGGTTGAAAAAGATGATCTATGAGGTCTCTTCTACTCTAAGCCATTCTATGATTCTATGATTCCATCTCTTCCACATTTATAATCAGTTACCCAAAGAGGAGGTGATGTGAACAAAGGTGGATTGATTCAGCCAAATGCCTGCTGTGGGTCGAAATTTTCAAGAGTAAAGAATGTTAACTTGCAGCAGAAAATATACGCTCACCATGTGTTCATGAGATAGGCTACAACATTCTCAGATTCAGCAATATGCCCTAGTGGCCAAGAAGGCCAATGGTACAGGAAGGCAAGTGGTACATTAAGAGGAGCGTGTCCAGCAGGTCGAGGGAGGTTCTCCTCCCCCTCTAGTCACAACTAGTTAGACCACATCTGGAGTACTGTGTCTGGTTCTGGGATCCCCAGTCCAAGAGGGACAGGGAACTGCTGGAGTTCAATGGAGAGAGGGGTTAAGGGTTTGGAGCATCTCTCTTACGTGGGGGGTCTTGGGAGTGTTTAGTCTGGAGAGGAGAGGGCTGAGAGAGAACTTGATCAATGCCTACATCTCTCTGAAGTACTGCTGTCAGCAGGATGCAGCCAGGATCTGTTCAGCGATCCCCAGGGAAATGACAAGGGACAGTGGATATGGACTCAACCACAGGAAACTCCTTCTCAACATTTGGAGAAATTTTTTTCAGTGTAAGGGTGCTGGAGCCCTGGAGCAAGCTGCCCAGAGAGGTTGTGGAGTCTCCTTCCCTGCAGATCTTCAAAACCCATTTGGATGTGTTTCTGTGTGACCTGCCCTATGTTGTCCTGGAGGGTGTTTCGATTTGATGATCTCTGCTGTGATAGCTGCAGCTGGCAGTTCCTTAGCCCTTCTCCTTAATTGCATCTGGAAATAAATTTTCCACAGCGTTTGCCTCAAATTCAGCATTTCTCAGGTGCACAGAACTCAGTGCATGGTGCCTTACAAAGAAAGGTTTGCAGAAGCAGCTGTGAAAATGTCACCGCTGGAGTTGTCACCAAGGCGCAGTGTTATTTTCAGTCTTAGGGAGCTAAGTGCTGCTGGCACTGCAGTGCTGGGTAAATAATCTCAGTGTATAGTTTACAGATCAGCTTGCAAAACCCTGGATGGTGTTTTAAGAAGTGTTAGGATTAAAGGCACTCTAAAGTGCAAGATATTATAAAAAAGTAGATACAAAAAAAATTAAGAAAGGCCAGATAAACCCAGTCAGATCCCAAAGCTATTTCTAGCCATGCAAAAGGAAAGGGCATTGAGCAGATTACCTTCCACTAAACCTGCTTTCAGGTCTGGTGTCTGAATGTATTTAGGATTGACACTCTACTTCAAAAGAGGTGACAGTATTTGCATGGCCACATTTCCTTCCTGCTCACTTTCTATGCCCTTTTATACCCTGGTATGACTGTGCAGTTGGCTTAATGGTCCTCCCTGGAGTCAGTGCAAAAGTCTCCTAACAGCCTTTCTTCTGACCATCAGCTGCCTCAGGTCTCAATCTCATAACTCCAGAGAGCTGTTCAGTCTGCCTTCTTCGACTGCACATGAAAAAGCCTATTTTCTCCTCTTAGAAATAAATTAACCTCTATTACAAAAATTCGAAGTGATCCTTCCCACCACACCTCTGGAGATGCAAGGAGTTGAGATTTATTATCTTTGAACTACCTGTTGATTCTGTTATTCAAACCACTTAGTCTCCTTTACAGAATCATAGAATCCCTAAGGTTGGAAAAGACCTCTAGGATCAGTAAGTCTGACAGGCAGCTCAACACCACATGCCAACAGTGATTCACGAGCAGCATGTGGCTACTTCTAACTGAGGATCAAATACTTTGACCTTCCAGTGCCTGAAGAGGGCCTACAAGAAGGATGAAGAGAGAATTTAGAAAGGCAGGACAGGACAAGGGCAATGGTTTCAAACTAGAGCAGAGCAGATTTAGATTGGATGTTAAAACAAGTTCTGCACCATGATTGGATTAGATTTATATTGGAAGTTAAAACAAGTTCTGCACCATGATAATGGTGGAACACTGCAACGGGTTACCCAGGGAGGGAGTTTGGCCCTCATCCCTGGAGCTATTCAAGGTGAGACTCAACAGGACTCTGGGCAACCTGATCTAGTCGAGGATGGCTCTGTTGTCTGCAGGGGGTTGGACTGGATGAGTTTTGGAGTTCCCTCCCAACCCAGACCATTCCATGTGTGTGTGATTTCTCAAAAGCAGTCGTAAAAAGTAGAAATAATAAAAAAAACTATGAATGATGGAAATCTCTCAAGGAGCAGACTGCCTCCTGCTTCCATCCCTCCCGCCCAACACTCCCATACCATTCTAGCACTTCATAAACCAGCAATGTAACAAGTCCTGTTTGGCAACAAACCTGCTTTTGTGAAGAAAACCCTTCATTTGCAATCATAATGGGCTGAAAACACTGACTCCGCAAAGATGTGAAGTGCTGTGTATCCATACCAGGAATTTCAAACAGCACGAAATGACCCTTCCTGGAGCAACAGCTAATTGGTTTATTGCCCTGACGAGCTAGTGACAAGAAAAGCAGTTGGAAGCAGTGCCTTCATCACAGGGTATTCTAAGAAATAACTAATTTAGACCTTCTCGAGCACAGACACAATCTGCTCCACATGGGAACCTATCTCCAGAGGGTTCATTAAGTTACTGGCAGCCCAGATTTTGGAAGTAACAACTAAACACTACATCTCTGTTCTATGTCTTTGCCATACGGGTGCCTGAAGACCTATAGGTTCAGTGAATTGGGGGGTGGTAGGGTGGAAAGAATTGCAAACTGTATCTGAACATAAACAAAGACAGAAAGTAGAAAATTTTACTCAGCACAGCTGTTAGCTTTAAATGCGGTAGCTGAGGAAGTGTTTCCTGCAATACTTTTAGAATAGTTCTGGATTAAGTTTCAGGGAAATGCTACTTTTCTCCCATGTAGGAATAAATAATCTCTTAGAAATAAGTGGAGTGAGCATTGCTCATTTATTTATCAGGAAATAATAAGGGGATTGGCAGATTTTTATTTTTTTTCATGCATGGTTACATTTGTGACTCCTGTGCTCTGTAAAGCTCCTTTTGATCCTTGGATCTTCCTTAAACAGAGCAGCCAGCTCTGGAGTCCTCCACACAGGAAGGACATAGACCTGATGGAACAGGTCCAGAGGAGGGCTATGAGTATGGTCAGGGGACTGGAACCGCTCTGCTATTAGGACAGGCAGAGGGAGCTGGGGGTGTTCAGCCTGGAGAAGAGAAGGCTCCAGGCAGACCTAATAGCAACCTGCCAGAACTTGAAGGGAGCTACAAGAAGGCTGCAGAGGGACTGTTTGCAAAGGCCTGCAGGGGCAGGATGAGGGCAATGGCTTCAGACTAGAGTAGAGCAGATTTAGATTGGATGTAAGGAACAAGTTCTACACCAGAAGGGTAGTGGAACACTGTAACAGGTTGCCCAGGGAGATGGCTGGGGCCCCGTGCCTGGAGATATTCAAGGTAAGACTGGACAGGGCTATGGGCAACCTGATCTAGTGGAGTATGTCCCTGCTGACTGCAGGGGGAGTTGGACTGGATGTACTTTGGGGGTCTCTTCCAACCCAGACCATTCTATGACTCTATGTAATAGCCACATTGTCTTCCAGGACACAGAAGTATATAGCTGGTGGCCTTTGTGGACGTCCACTGTCTTGGCCTTGCAGGGGAACCCCAGTTTGTATCCTTTCATTGCTCCCTAGTATTGCTTTGTGTTTTTTTGGTTTTTTGTTTTTTGTTTTTTTTTTTGGTTCAGACAAACTCCCACAAAAGCAAATCTTAGCCAGAACTGCAATTTTTTTGGGTCCTTTACAATAAAAGCTCCAAGGCATTTGCAGCTTTTAGGCGGTTTCCACTCAAAACCATAAATTAGATGTTCTATTCAATCTGGGTTCATGAAACTGTGGTTTGCAGTGACACTTGAAACCAGGAAAATGTATCTGTTTCTGGGCTTTGCTTTTAAAGTTTTGTGCAGCTTTCCATAATACCAGTGACTACTATTTAACTATCACTGGATTTAAATGTTTGCTTTAGAAAATCACACTGGGAGAATTTTGGTTTGTAAATGAAAGCTGTTTCAGAGCTCTGCCTTCTTTTGCTGAAGTTCAAAAGGGAAAGGATAAATTGTCCTAGTTTTAAGCCATTTCAACAGCTAATGGAATAGTCCAAATGGAAAAGCTCCATGTTCTTGGAGCAGAAGGGTCTGAGTTACATTCCCAGTCTAGGCTGCATGCAGGTTACATGACAGCTGTGGCATCTGCATTTACACAGTCACAAATCATTTGTGAGACTGACAGTTGTGCCACAGTTTGTGGTTTTCTCTGCCACCAATTGAACTAAAATATCTCCAAGGGAAAGGTTAATGCACTATACTACTGTGCTTGGCATCCATTTGAATATTGAAAAGTCTCTTCTGTACTAATGCATAAAAATCAGCCAGAACAAAGTACAGTGAAGAGCAGAAAACAGTTTCTGAGGTTGAATCCTGTAACAGCACTGGGCTCTATTACTTGACATCGATCTACACTGTCTCACTGGGAAGGAGGGAAAAATGGGGGCTTCTAAGCCTCTGTTTTCCCACTGGACTGCAAATGAAGGAGAAAGAAGGTTTAAAGGCGATGCATTACTGTCCACAACCCCTTCCAGCTGGCCAAAGGACCATGTACATATAATATATAGTGGCTACAAGGAGAGTGTGGAGAATGTTGCCTCTTTGCATCTCTTTGGCAAAGGAGATGACTATCACTCCAGAAGCCAGCAATCACCTTCAGTGGTGGGAAGGAAAAGGGGTGCTCTGCAGAGGTACTTTGCCAGTAGTACTCTCTTGACTTTTTTTCCTACCAAGAGTGGTCAGACTTTGGCACAGGCTGCCCAGAAAGGTGGTTGAGTCATTGACCCTGGATGTATTTAAAGGTCATTTAGATGTGGGGATATGGTTTAGGGGTGAACTTTTACAGAGCAGGGTCAGTGATTGGATTTGATGATCCCAGGGATCCTTTCCAGCCTGGATGATTCTGTGACTCTGTGAACTCTCTCGGCTTCCTCCTAGAATAATGGAATAACTTTATTTGGAAAAAGCCTTTAAAATCATTGAGTGTAATCATTCTCTAACTTTACCAGTTCTGGGGATAAATCACGCTCCTCAACAACATATCCCTACCTACAGGGATGAAGATTCAACCTCCACCCTGGGGAGCCTGTTCCAGTGCTTGAGAACCCCTTTGGTCAAGAATTATCTTCCAATCTAAACCTCACTTGGTGCAACTTGAGGCAATTTCCTCTTGTCCTGCTCTTACTATTAGGAAGAAGAGACAGTAAGCCCCAACACCCAGCCATTGACACTCACCTTGTCCCAAATCTTTTTTCAGGTAGTTGAGCATAAAGTCCCTAGAAGGTAGGAGGGTGTTTTTTAGGTGGCGGTGGTTGTGCTGGTGTTTTCACCAAGGTCAAGAGAGATTACACTGAGAACTCAAGGGACGCTGACTTCAAGCAACGTACTGAGGCCTCCAGTTTTCCTACTGTGCCTCAGGAAGTACAGCAGTGGCACTCCATGCTGAAAACTGGGTGAGTCCTTGGAAATGTGAAGCCTTTCATATATTTGTAAAAGACAAATTTGTTTTCTTCTCTGACTTGAGTATTCAATTACAACTGATGGTTTTTAACTCTGATCAGTGTTTGTGTCTAGCTATAGATTTTATTTCTTTTCCCCACTACAAGTCAGCCCAAGCCAATCTCATGAAATTCAACAAGGCCAAGTGTAAGGTTCCGCACCTGAGTAGGTACAATCCCAAGCACAACTCCAGGCTGGGTGGGGAATGACTGAGAGCGGCCCTAAGGAACAGGCCCTGGGAGTCTGGGGTGATGAAAAGCTCAACATGTGTCTGCAGTGTGAGTGAAGCCCAGACAGCAACTGTGTGCTGGGCTGCAGCAAGAGCAGTGTGGGCAGCAGGGCAAGGAAGGGGATTCTACCCCTTTGCTCTGCTCTTCTCAGACCCCATCTAAAGTCCTGTGTGCAGTTCTGGAGCCCTCAGCACAGGAAGGACATGAAAGTGTTGCAGTGGGTCTAGAGTAGGCCACGAAGATACTCAGAGGGCTGCAGCAGCTCTGCCCTGAGGACAGGTTGAGAGAGTTGGGGCTCTGCAGCCTGGACAAGAGAAGGCTTCCAGGAGACTTTATAGTAGCCTTCCAGTATAGAAGCCTCTCCCCTTCCAGGCCAGAAGGGGGCCTTCAGGAATGCTGGGGAGGGACTATTGACAAGGTCTTGCAATGCCAGGACAAGGGGCAATGGGTTTAAACTGGCAGAGGGGAGACTGAAACTGAATGTTAGGAGGAAGTTGCTTGCAGTGAGAGTGGTGAGACACTGGCACAGGCTGTTCAGAGAAGTTGTGGCTGCTCCCTCCCTGGAGGTGTTCAAGGCCAGGTTGGAGGAGGCCTTGAGTGACCTGTACTAGTGGGAGGTGTCCCTGCCTATGGCAGGGGGCTGGTATTGGCTGAGTTTTGAGGTCCCTTCCAACCTAAAGCATTCTATGAGTCTATGATTCCATCTGGTTTTACTCTACACCATTGGTCACTCCTAGTCAAACTCCTGGTTCAGAGATGTTCCTGTGTCTCAACCTCATACTATGAGGTGGTGACTTTGGAGGAACCTTCTCCCTTTTGTTTTTAACTACATGAGATACCTCCTGGACACATAGTTAGCTCCTTAAAAATCTCTCTCTTAAATTAGTGTTAAACACAATGTTGTTCATCCAGATGCATCCTAAATGCGCAAACTTTTTCAAAAACCTGCTTTCTATAATAAGTCATTTAGGGGGAAATGCTTTCCTCATGCAACTATTCTAATGTAAGTAACTGCATTAACAAGCCACGAGGAGAACGTGCATTAAAATATTTACTGTCTACAATTACTTAATTCTTTCTGACTTAACGATTCAATGTATTATTAAAACTACGTATTTGAGAGGCTTCTTTATTCCACTTCTATTATTTCAAATGTTTTCATGATTGTTTTGCAAGGAATAAAAACATCATGCATGAGAAAAATCAGATTAATTTGATTCTTAAGTGAATTAAAAGCAAAAGCACTTACAGAATTTTCACGTAATGTATCCTGCCTGAGTTATCATTTTAAGAGTTTGAAGATGGCCAAGAACCAGAAAGGTTGAAAATCTTATGACAAACTTCATAAGTTGTCATGAACTGCTGAAGCTGTTCATGAAGAGAACATGCTGAAGCTGAAGAAGAGAGATCAGAATTGGAACTGGAGTTCGAGGTGGCATGGTTAGCGCGACAGAACATGGAGAACTACTCATCGCCGTGTTGGAAAAACATGGAATGTCCAACTCCAAAATGGAAAATGTTCCATTCTTCACCAGAACACATTCCTCATAAGGATGGCTTGAGGACAAACCATTGAGACCAGATCATTCAGCTTTCAAATGTGTGCTATTCCTTTCACTTATTTACATTTGAGAGACGAAGTTCAAGTAGTTGCTTTCCAGGTCCTAGCATCCCAGGCTGATACCTCAGTCATTGACTTTAACTGCATTTGCCCCAAATCCTTATTCTGGAGGTTTTCTGTTTTCCACATTCACCACAGCAGAACTCCAACCTGGGATTCCTAAATCAAAATCACAAACACCTTAATCCTTCGTTTCTGGAGCTTATCAACCAGCCTCTGGTTTTACCAAGTGAAACATTTACTCATAAAGGAGTGCCTGAGAACACGAAGGGGTTGTACAGCAGCTCAAGTTTAAGTCTATAATATCCATCAAAAAAGGATTTCTATCATAGAATCATAGAATGGCAAGGTTGGAAGGGAACTCAAGGATCATCTAGTTCCAACCCCTGCCATAGGCAGGGACACCTCCCACTAGTACAGGTCACTCAAGGTCTCATCCAAGCTGGCCTTGAACACCTCGAGGGAGGGAGCAGCCACAACCTCCCTGGGCAACCTGTGCCAGTACCTCACCCCCCTCACTGTGAAGAGCTTCCTCCTAACATCTAGTCTAAATCTTCCCTTTGCCAGTTTAAACCCATTGCCCCTCCTCCTGTCATTACAAGACCTTGTCAATAGTTCCTCCCCAGCCTTCCTGTAGGCCCCCAGTTCTTCAATGTTTTTGACAATCAGCATGTCACAGGCTAAGAGGGGATGCACATACAGAACAAAATCTGACCTTCTGGAGAGGAAAATATTTCCAGACTCAAGTTCATCAAGGCAACAAGAGTGAAATGAAAC
Organism: Semnornis frantzii; assembly: GCA_013399775.1. NCBI lineage: Eukaryota > Metazoa > Chordata > Aves > Piciformes > Ramphastidae > Semnornis > Semnornis frantzii. The sequence goes on along the minus strand of VWYK01114902.1, from coordinate 3,946 downwards.
AAAGAATTTTTTGAACAACTCCTGTTGGAACTTCCTTTTCCTGTCCCCTGAAGTTTGGCCCTTGGTAGTTGTGCTACAGTGAGTGGAGGGAGAGGGTCGCTGCAAGAAGTCTTAAGCCAGATGATCAAGCTGGCAGGTGAGGGACACACAGATGGGGTACCATCCAACTTTGCCCAATGAGAAGCCACTCGGTCATGTCCAATTAGATGATTTGTGATGGGGCCACACAAATCCCTGTGCCATCTCACCACACCCCATGACATGATTTGTGATGGGCACCAGGACTGGCTTCAACCCAGGGATCACAAATAAAACCCTAGTGATGGGCCAGATCCAGAGTCAAGATCAAGTCAGATCAGCACTCGGGGTCAAGATCAGAGAGGCACAAAGATGGACTGCAGTGAGGACCCAGATCAAGGACTTGGATACACAGTTAGCTGCCAGGTAAAGGGAACTGGGACTGCCCAGTGTGGCTTTTACCTTCTACAGTTCTGACTGAGGTCCCTCAGGGATGACCCTGAAAAAAAGCAGCCCAAGCCCCTGAAGAAGTTGAAGAGATGGCAGTGCCTGTGGGTGCCCTCAGAGCCCCAAGAGGTTCGTGGCTTTCTGTAAAGGGCAAAAAATGCAAACACTGCCAGTGGATAAACACCAGCAAAATAATGAATCCGTGTGGAGCAAAACTGGAGCCCATCGGCCCAGCATACAGATGCCCTTAGTGTACAGATCCTTTCCCTTTATCAATTGAAATCTCAATTTTGAAAACATTTTAAGCTGCAAAATGGAGAAACAACATTTTACAATGCCTCATTCATTGCCTAGAAGTAGATTTTCTAAGCACTTGCACTTCCTTCCGTGAAGAAATCACATATTTTTTATGGTTTATAATGCGTAACAATCCTTTATCAACTATTTAAGTAGCACCAAAACCAGAATTTCATCTCTGATCTTTCACATAGCTACCTAGATTTGGCCTTCTCACATTTCCAAGACACAGACATTCATCTTAATCTGTGTGCAAGGGTGAAATATGGACCCTGGATGAGTCACTGCCACAATTCCCATTAACAACAATGAGTTCAAGATCTACCCCTCTGGGATTTTGCCTATCACAGAATCACAGAATGGTTAGGGCTGGAAGGGACCTCTGAAGATCATCTACTCCAATCCCCCTACCGAAGCAGTGTCACCCGTATCAGGTTGCATAGGAACATATCCAGGCAGGTTATGAAAGAGGCTGTACAACCTCTCTGGGCAGCCTGATCCAGGCTTCCAGCACCCTCACAACAAAGTAGATTTCCTTCTGTTCCTCCCAAGTCTCAGTTTGTGCCTATTGCCCCTTGTCCTGTCACTGAGCACCACTAAAATGAGCCCAGCCCCAACCTCTTTCCCCCCACCCTTCAGCTGTAAATCAGCATTGATCGAATTCCCTCTCAGGTTGCTCTTCTTCAGGCTCAACAGCTTCAGGGCTCTCAGCCTTTTTTCCTTAGCAGTTTTGTGCCCCCTTCTGAACAGTCTCTATTAGATCCCTGTATCTCTTGAACTGAGGAACTCAGAACTGGACTCCAGATGTGGCCTCCCTAGGGCAAAGTAGAGAGAGGGAGAAGGAACTCCCTTGACCCACTGACCAGATTCTTCTGTATTCACCCTGGGATATTCTTCAAGTTGTTACAGAAACAAAAAAAAAAAAAA
>VWYK01114888.1:0-20413 GCA_013399775.1 Semnornis frantzii | reverse complement strand
ACTGGAGCAGGTTGCCCACTGGAGCAGGTTGCCAACTGGAGCAGGCTGCCCACTGGAGCAGGTTGCCCACTGGAGCAGGCTGCCCACTGGAGCAGGTTGCCCACTGGAGCAGGCTGCCCACTGGAGCAGGCTGCCCAGGGGGGTGGTGGAGTCTCCATCCCTGGAAGTGTTCCACAAACCTGTGCCCATGGCACTTTGGGACATGGTTTAGTGGCCATGGTGGTGTGGGGTTGATGCTTGGACTGGATGATCTCAGAGGGCTTTTCCAACCCAAACAAGTCTATGATTCTGTCATCACTCTCCCTCAGGCTGTGCTGCAGGTTGGAGCACAGACTGAAGGATAAACTCAGCAGGTTGGAGTTTATCTGCAGCTCAGCAAGGGCTCCAGGGTGTCCAAACACAGCTGACTGTCCAAAAGACACAACCAATATCCAACCAGTCTAAAAGCTCTTACAAAAGCTCCCTGAGAAGCCTGGGGGAGTTGGTATTCAGCCAGCATAAGGAACTCTGATGCAGCACTCCCTCACCTCAGTGCAATGGATGAGCTCTGTGATGGCAAGTGCCAGACTTGACCCATCCCACAGTATGTCTGTGACAGAATCACAGAATGGTTTGGGTTGGAAGGGAGCTGTAAAGGTCATCCAGTCCAATCCCCTCCAGTCAGCAGGGACATCTGTAGCTAGAGAAGATCACTCAGAGCTCCCAACAATGTGACCTGGAATGCTTCCAGGGATGAGGCATCTACCACCTTCCTGGACAACCTGGGACAGGGTCTTACCACCCTCTGTGTAAAAAAAACTTCCGTCTGATCCCAATCTCTCCCTTTCAAATCACCACCCCTTGCCCTGTCACAACAGGCCCTGCTCAAAAGTCTGGCCCCAGCTTTCTGATCACTCCTTTTAAGTAGTGAAAGGCCACCAGAAGGTCTTCCTAAAGCCTTCTCTTCTCCAGGCTGAACACCCCCAACTCTCTCAGCCTGGCCTTCCAGCATTGCTGTGGCCTCCTCTGGCCCCACCTCAACAGGTCCCTGTCTGTGCTGTGCTGGGGACTTCAGATCTGCCCCAACATTGCAGGCAGGATCACAGCAGAGGGGCAGAATTCCCTCCCTGCCCCTGCTGCTGGGGATGATCCCACCTCCCACCCTGCTAGGATGAGCACAGTTGACTCTACCTGCAAATTCAGAGTCAAGGAGAAACTGCAAATCAAAGCACAGGGAAAGAAAGGATCCATGAGGTCAGTGGAGGGGAATCACCATCTCTGGCAAACCAGGATGCCCATGGCATGTCACCTCATAGTTTTTGAGGTGCCCCTCAGCAGCAGGACTGTAGCTGAGCAGCTGCTGTGCAGGCAGTACACTGCTGAGACTGAGCTCCCTGATCTTCTGCCCCTTGCAGGAAGGCCTCACCTGGCAGTTGATGTCCATCTTCCCGTTGGAGAGGAGGTACTGAACAACATCATAGTGCCCCTTCTTGGCAGCCAAGTGCAGACAGGTGGAGCCCTCCACATCCTGGGCACAAGCACAGAACAAGCACTCAGAGGAATCACAGAATGGATCACAGAAACATGTAGGTTGTCAGAGCCCCTCAGGAGCACCAAGTCCAACCTAGAACCTCACTCTACAAGATTCACCTTAAACCATATCCCTAAGCACATCCACACAGCCCTTAAACACATCCAGGGTGGGTGACTCCACCACCCCCCTGGGCAGCTCATTCCACTCCCTGACCACTCTCTCTGTGAAAATATTTTTCCTAATGTCCAATCTAAACCTCCCCAGCCTCAGCTTCAGGGCATTCCCCCTTGTTCTGTCTCCAGTTCCGTGTGAGTAGAACCCAGCAGCAGCCTCTCCACAGTGTCCTTCAGGTAGCTGCAGACAGCAATGAGCTCTGCCCTCAGCCTCCTCTGTTTCACACTAACCATCCCCAGCTGCCTCAGTTACTCCTGAGAGTAGATTTATTCTCTAGGCCCTCCATGACATTTATTCTCTAGGCTCTCTAGGACATCTCTTAGCATGTCTGTGTGCCACTGGTGATGCTTAGCAACACCAGAGATGTTCAACAGATGGAGCAGGACTCCAAAAGCCCCCTGCCCACTGCCATGGGAGAAAGGAGCAGCACCAACCAACACCAACACTGAGCTAAGGGAGCTTCACACAAAGCTCAGAGGTGGGTGGTGCAGCTCATGTGAAATAGGAGGCTGAGAGTGCAAAGGTGATGGGAAGAGACACCCTTGCAAAACCAAGAGGAAGTACCAGCCCCAAACCCTGGCAGATGCTCCTTTCCTGACAGACCCTCTCCAACTCTTCTCCATGTACTGGAAAGTCAAGAGGAGGCAGAAATCCCTCAGAGAGGCAGAGTTTGCACTTTAACCAGGAAAGCAAGCTTGGCCCAACCTGAGATGCTCCTTTTATCCAGGACTATTGCTCTGTCTCAGTGGCACCTGGCAAAGAGGTGCTCTGCACAGGGGCTAGGAGCTTCCCAAAAGACCAAGTCCCCATTGTGCCTGCAGGCATCTGGCTCTGAGATAAGAGTTACAAACAAGCCTAAAGGGTGGAAATGCCTCTGGGAGCTGAGAACACCAGGTCTGGTGGAGATGGACAGGCTGTGAGTCATGACGGAGATACTCCCACACTGACACCAAAGATCTCAGTGGCTGGAGCCTGAGTTTTATCAGGGATTTATATCCCAAGAGCTTAGCACATGGCAAGGCCCAGAGACCAGGAAATAAGGAGGAGGAAATGAAGGACTGAAACCCAAAATGACTCCTTTCAGCCAAGCCTTAGGAAGCAACATCAGAGGCAAGAACTGGAGCCAAGCAGAGAACATGGTGCATGGCTAGGGAGCAAGGATGGGATGTCTCAGGTCAGGGATTACACTGCACAGGCTTCTTGGGGTACAGAAGGGGTTTCCACAGCCCCAGAAGTGCCTGTCACATCTGAGTAACACCACAGCTTTCCCCTTGAATGAGCACGAGCCAAGGGCAGCCTGCAGAGAGCAGGCAGATTGTAACAGGAAGTTTCTGCAGCTTTGGAGTGGGTTTTTTACCTCCTGTTACCCAGGATCAGCAGCTCCACCCTGCACTCTGAGAAGCCCTCACACTGTCCTCAGTGATCCCCTGCCCCAGCACTCCTGCAGGACTGGGCTGAGCAGGCTCAGCTCACACCCACACCAGGGCTGTTACTTCTCACCCAAATGGTTGGAGCTGATTCTGAGCTGCAAGGTTGCTGCTTTCAAAGAGATGACTAATTTGGTGCAAGAAACTAATTAACATAATAAACCAGTCTAGACTCCAGACGTGATCTCAGGCTTCTCATTTGCTTTTGCAAGCTCAGGATATTTTCCTTTACCTTCCAGAGCAGTAAACCCTCTTTGTTCTCTCCCCCTGGAACACATCAGGTGAGAGATGTCTGGATCACTCCAAGACAGTTGGGCCAGTGGCCAGCATGAGCCCACACCTGTCTGTTCTATCCTTTCTGCCTTCCCAGCACACAAAAACATTCCCAAAGATCCATTTGAGGCTCAGGGTGGGCAGCACTTAACACTTCGTGCAACCCTCCTGGCCCTGCCAGCTCCTTTGGCCAGGAGCATCCCTGCCTTGCCATGCTCCAGAGGAGCATGCCAGCAGCAGCAGCAGGTCCTGACAATGAGAAGTTCACAGGGGGAGGGTTCCTGTGCTCCAAATAGCATCTGATTTATGGGGCTAATAAACAGGCTGTATGTTTTCCAAGACTGCAAAGGAACCAGAGCATGCTGAAGGCAAGCAGGCAGCTGCATTTGATTGTGTTTGTTTAAATGAAAGGGTAGACTTTAAAGGTGGGGGCCAAATCTGCCACTGCAGCCTGACTGCAAGGAGGCACACATCAGTCCTTTGGACAGCAAAACTTCCTCTCTCCTTTTTGCTGCCTTGGCAAGCACCTAATAACCAGTCTGGTTTAAAATGTCACCCCAAAATTCTCAGTATTGCAATCTACAGAGAAGAAAATCTGAAATTAAGCTCATTGTTATGGATCTGTGTCACTGATATGTAGTGGTCCAATATGAAATGTAACCACCCCCTCACACACACACATTTGGTGTCACAAAATGCAGTAGCAAGGGACAGCACTTGCCCCAAACTGCTCACAGCCAGGACACTGCACCACTGAAATGACACTGCCAACAACCCCAACCTTGCCAAGCCTTCATGCCCAAGACAAGCAAGTCCCCTTCCACTCTGCCTGTGCACTTCCAGCCAAGATATAAACCTGTCAAGAAACAAAGGGTGAAGAGAGGGTTTCTGCAAGAGAAAAAGGTGAGGAATGAGCTGGTACCTTGGGATCCACTAGTGCACCAGCCTTGATAAGGTATTTCACAGTTTCCAGATGGTTGTTTTCTGCTGCTTCCATCAGTGGAGTCCTCTGGTCTTCAGAGCAGCTGTCTATGTTAGCACCAGCCTGGTGAGAGGCCAAAAGAAATATAAGGATGGTTCTAAACATTCCTGCCTAGCAGAGGAAGGATGCAGGAGTTGGGATTCATAGAATCATAGAATGGGAAGGTTGGAAGGGACCTCAAGGCTCATCCTGTTCCAATCCCCTGCCATAGGCAGGGACACCTCCCACTAGCACAGGTCACTCAAGGCCTCATCCAACCTGGCCTTGAACACCTCCAGGGAGGTTGTGGAGCACAGAATCACTCAACATGATCAAAGATCACATTGGGTGATTCTGTGCTCCACAACCTCCCTGGGCAACCTGTGCCAGTGTCTCACCACCCTCACTGCAAACAACTTCCTCCTAACATCCACTTTCAATCTCCCCTCTGACACTTCAAACCCATTCCCCTTGTCCTGGCATTCCAAGCCCTTGGCAATAGTCCCTCCCCAGCCTTCCTGTAGGCCCCCTCAGATACTGGAAGGCTACTCTAAGGTCTCCTGGAAGCCTTCTCCTCTCCAGGCTGCAGAGCCTCAACTCCTGTAGCCTGTCCTCACAGCAGAGCTGCTGCAGCCCTCTGAGCATCTTCATGGCCTCCTCTGGACCTGATTCTGTGGTGAGTTTGGGTTTGGCTTTTTTCTTTCCTGAAATTCAGCCTTATCAAAGCATGGAAAAAGAATCCAAACACACAAAAGCAAGACAGAAGGCAGATCAGCTTTACCTGTTTCAGAAGGCAGCAGCACTGCCTGCTCTCCCTGCTGCCTCCTACAGCTAACCAGAGCATAAGGAAACCACCAGCTGGTACTGATTGACTCTTGTTATGGATGGACTTTGCACTGCTACTTTCTAGACACTCTTTGTGTAACAGAGTCACAGAATTAACCAGGTTGGAAAAGACCTCTAAGATCATCAAGTCCAACCTATCACCTAACCCTTCTCATCAGCCTCCTCCTTTGCCCAGCACTGTTAACTTTTCTTTGTCCTCCTTTTCACTCACATGACTTTGGAGCAGGTTCCATGAGAACATCCCTATGTCTTTGATCATTTCCCCTCACTTAGAACCCAAATCTCAGACCAACAACCCAAACTTGCATCTTTTCTCCTTTTCACATGTGGGATGTTTACACCATAGATGAAAATCCTGCTGGAGTCCCTCTGGTTTTGACAGAAGGGAAGGCAGAGGCTGTTGGCTTCCAGGCTCTTGGTTACAAAGAGCAGCCTGGCAGCAGCTTGCAGATAAGCTGCAGTCTGCCAGCAGTCAGCCCATGCCTGCACATCTGGCAGTGCTGGATGTGTTCAGGCAGAGAGGTTCCCACATGCTCCACAGTGCCCTACATGCAGCCTGTTTGGAGAACAGGTTAGAAAGGAGCTTCAGTCATGACTTTCTAGATCCCATGTTACTCTCCACCACTCCTCCCTCAGAAAACACTCAGAAGGAGGTTTCAGTGCTGATTTCCAAGTGTGTTTTAGCCAGGTGGGGCCAGAGACCAAAAGCCACAGAAAATTGCTTGTAGAGAAGACCTTAGAATCATCCTTAGAATCCCCTTAGAAGGGACCTCCAAAGCTCATCCAGTCCAAGCCCCCTGCCAGAGCAGGATCTCCTAGACCAGATCAGACAGGAATGCATCCAGGTGGGTTTTGAGTATCTCCAGAGAGGAAGACACCACAGCTCCTCTGGGCAGGTTGTGCCAGAGTTCTGTCATCCTCACGGTGAAAAAAAATCCTCCTCATGTTTAAATGAAACTTCCTATGCCTCAGCTTCCATCCATTGGCCCTTGTCCTGCCCCTTAAGTGGAGACAGACCTGAATCAGCATATGGCAGATGTCCACGTGGCCAGACTCAGCAGCAGCATGCAGAGGAGTTCTCTTGTTCTGATTCTCCATTTTAAAGTTAGGGTCAATTCCATCCACTGAAAAACAAGAGCAGAAGTGCTTTCAACCACGCTTCAGAGATGAAAGAGTAACAGAAGAAGCAAGTCTCAACTAAAAGCTTTTAAAGGAGGAGCTCCCAGCCCATTCTCAGCCCTTCTCACTACACACTCAAGCCAGAAAGCTCTTGAGGTAGTCCTATGGACATTCAATATGCAACAGCCCTCAATCCAAGAGCTTCAGTATCACCATGGGATTTCATATCTTCCAGGCATTGCAGTTTCCACACAGGCCAGCTCCCTCAGATTCACTATCCACCACCTCTCAGTGCAATCAAACCACAAACAGCACACGAGGAGGGGAGGAAAGAAGCTGCTGCTTTGCTTCAAGGAACACAGAAGCTGGAAACAAGAAGCAGTCACTACCTGGCCTTTTGTCTCAACACTAGTAACGACCACTAAGATGAGTGACCCTCTCTGCATGCCTGCAAACACAAAGCTACAAAGTAGATGGAGCTCCTCCAGCTAACAGATCTGGCCAGAGCCTCTCACAGCTGTGCAAAGACTGACAGCTGATGATGACAGCCAGCCAAAGATGTCTGGGCATGATAACATGTTGGGTGTGATGAAGCCATAGTTAAATATCAATGAATAACATTTTTGTGCTATTCAAGAGAGGAACAATGAAGCTAACACCTGCTAGAAGGAAAAAAAAAAAAAAAAGAAAAAAAAAAGAATCTGATAAATGACAAGAACAGAAAGCAGCCAAAAATGTACTGCAAAGTACTGGAGGGGAAAGGAAATGATGCCAAGGAAACATCCTGTCCTTCAAAGGAGGAGATTCCACAGGAATATTGCTTGATGAGAACAGACTCAGCAGCTCAAAGTCATCTGGTGACAGCAAACTATGAGCCCCCAACACAAATCCTGTGCACTGAAGGGCTCTTCCTCTCTGCTGTCTTGCTGATGGGTCTCTGCTTAAGCTGACTCCCATCTTTTTACCTCTCCACTGGATGCAAATACCTAACTGCACAGAGAGGACAGGTCTGCTGGGCTGCAAGAATCACACCTGGGTCATCTGGGGACACAAACACCTCTGGACAAAACCATCCCCAAATGCAGGAAGAAGCTGGGAGCAGGTTCACCCTCTGGAGAAAGATGAGTGCACTTCCAGTGAGACCTCACTTGTGGCAGTGGCTTTCTCCTCCAGCTCCACTCACAAGGGGCAGTGAGGACTGTGCCGTGCTGGGAACTGGAGGCTGGCAGCTGCCAGGCAGGAGCTGGGAGTGCTGCCAGCCACACAATGTCCTGGGAAGGAGCCACCTACCCAACATCAGCAGGACCTTTTGCAGCTCTCCTTGCCTTGCAGAGAAGTACAACTGCTTTGGATGGAACCGTAACTTCTTGGGCCTGCAGGTTTAGGGAAAAGGGGCACAGTCAACAGCCATGGAAGAACACTCCCAGCACTTGGACCCATCCCACTGCCACCCCACATGCATGGCAAAGTCTGAACCTCTGGCATGGCTCCAGAGTGCTAGCAAAACACAACAGGGCTCTGGAAGGAGGCCTCAGAATTTATCACAGAATAGTTTGGGTTGCAAGAGACTTTTCAGGTCTTCTAGTCCAACCCTTTTGCTGGCAGCACTGGAACAGGTTGAGCAGGGAGGTGGTGGAGTCATCATTCCTGGAGGTATTCAAGAAACCTGTGGACTTTGGGGAATGGCTTAGTGGCCATGGTGGTGTCAGGTCAAGGTTGGATTCAATCTTAGAAGTCTTTTCCAACCCAAATGATTCTATGATTCTATAACAGGCCCTGCTAAAAACTCTGTCCTCATCTTTCTCATCTGTCCTTTAAGCACTGCAAGGCCACCAGAAGGTCTCCTTGAAGCCTTCTCCTCTCCAGGCTGAGCGACCCCCAACTCTGTCAGCCTGGCCTCACAGCAGAGCCCTGCTCGAACAGGTCCCTGTCTGTGCTGTGCTGAGCACTCCAGAGCTCAGCAGAAGACCTCCAGCTCCCACCACAACCAGCCTTGCTCTACCAAGGGCCACATCTATTCAGTGCTCATCAAGCAATTCTGGGGCTTGATGCTGTCAATGGGAGCTCCTCAGTTACCAGCTGTGGTTGGAAGGCCAGCAAAAAACTAAAGTCTCCAGAGACATCACTGAGACAGTCAGAGCTATAACTGTTCTCTTGAATCATCTGTCTGCTGGGGGTGACAAATGACTAAATTGAATAAAAAAGGTGAGGTCAAACTCCAGAGAAGATAAATCTCAGTTCTCTTTTATATTAAGCAACTTTGCTGGAAGTGGAGACACCAAGCTGCTGCCTTCTTACTTTTCAGAGTCCAGGGCAATCAGGGCACTTTCCAGAGTTTCTTTAACTGGTCCCTGGCTCAGGCTAGTAGTAGGCTTTGGAAAAACTGAAGACCCAGCCATGTCAAACCCTTCAGCAGCCGAGCTTTCTGGCTTGTCTTCCTCTGACAACCGAGTCCCAGTGCCACTGAAGAGTAAAAAAAAAAAAAAGGGAGAGAGCCAAAGCACAACCATTAAAAATACACAACAGTCTGTATCGTGTGCCAAGGAGGGAAAGGAATTGGATTTTAAATACAGTAAGTGACATCAAAACACAAACCAATCTATTTTACAGCCTTTTTGCTAAGAACTTGCCCCAGAAAAGCTTCCCTATGACTACTTTTTAATATACTCTGTGCTACAGGAAATGCAGGAAGATAGGACAAGTCATGAAAGCCACCAGAACATGATCAGACTGGACAGGAAGCTGGAGCACTGTTCAATGCAGGCATGGTTTGACCTGTGTTTCCCTCTGTGTTTTCATCCTCTCTTTGTACTTGTGCCCACTGGGTGCAAGTCATGAGCTACAGCCAGGTCTTGCATGCATTTCCCTGTCACTTAGACCCAGCAACATCAACTCATTCCACTGTTAAAACCATTCCTTTTATTGGTAGGAATGGAGTAACTCCTGAACCCCTCTTATCTTCACAACCTCTGCCCCAGCTCACACTGTGCACTCCATCACAGTGAGCCACACAAAACACATTTGCAGATTCCTGCAGCTGAGTTTGGCTCAGAGCAGGTGACAGAGTAGGGCTCCAAAGCAGGACCCCAATCCCAGAGGAGCACCTTCTCCTCAGAACAGGACCCCAGAGGGGCACCTTCTCCTCAGAACAGGACCCAGAGGGGCACCTTCTCCTCAGAACAGGACCCCAGAGGAGCACCTCCTACTCAGAACAGGACCCCAGAGGAGCACCTCCTCCTCGGAACAGGACCCCAGAGGAGCACCTCCTCCTCAGAACAGGACCCCAGAGGAGCACCTCCTCCTCAGAACAGGACCCCAGAGGAGCACCTTCTCCTCGGAAGGGGACCTCAATTCACTTTGCTCCATCGGTAGGAGCACAAACCTCCAAATGCAAAGCATGATCTGCCATGCGGTGTGAGATCACCAGCAGGCTCCCTCCCCCTGCTCCCAAGCTCACCTCCCTGTCGTGGTGTCAGCCCTTCCCTCCACAGCTGCTGGTTTCTGTTGCTCGTAGGTCAGCGACACCGTCGAGGTCGTGTCTGCCTTTGCTATTGTCACCTCCTTTGCCTTGGAGGCCTCCTCCCCGCAGTGAGGGCAGTAGCTCATGTCGTTGACCTGGGAGGCACAGTTCTTGTGGAAGCGGTGGGAGATGCTGCTCTCGGGCTGACACTCCATGAAAGTGCCCTAAAGAAACCAGAGAGAAGCAGCTGACACCTTGGCCACTGGGAGCCTTGCCCCTTCCACACGCTTCATCCGCAGAGCTCTGAAACACTTCACTCGTCAGCACTCCTGTCCCTGGCGCTTCCAGTACAGTAAGCAAGCACTGCCACTTCTTTGAAGAGAACAAAAGCAAGGTCATGGGGAAAAAGCTCACTTGGTTAGAGACTGCAAAGCAAGTTGGGTTTTATTGTGCTTGGGAAAGAGAAGCAAGGAGTTCCAATTTCCAGCTCTTTCCTCAAAGGCCTGAAGCTCTTGCTTACGTTTCTAGAAGTGCCAGTGGACTGTAAGGATGCCTCAGAACTGGAAGAGAAAACTTCAGAGCTGCTTGCTGAGCCAGCAGCACCAACCCCCCCTCCCACAACAATGCTGTGCACAAACCATTCCAGGGCCTGCATCAATAGAACTAAATCAGCTGCTAAGCCAAAGGTAACCCAAAGCCTGGGACTCCTCTGCTCAGAGACCAGCCCTGAGAATGTGGCTGCTTCTCACTTCACAAACTTGGGTAACTTTGCCTAACATTGTCTTCCTCTTGCAGCATAATTTTCCAAATTGGAATACCTCACTGCCCTGTAACTATCAGCCCTGCTGTGCTCTGTGCTGCTAGTGAGGGATAAGCACAGAGCAACACCTCCAGGTTCACCTCTGTGAAGGCTGACATGTCGCTGAGAGCTGTGGGAGCTTGTAGGTCAAGGTTGGTCCAAACACACTCTCCTCCAGTAGGCACAGCCCTCCTGAGCAATCTGATTTCAGCAGGAGGAGGGTGGTGATGGTGCCCTTGTACTTGCCTCTGGTGAGGCCACAGCTTGAGTGCTGGTTTTAATTCTGGGGGCTACAGCCTAAGAAAGACACTGAGATCCTGGAGGGTGTCCAGAGAAGAGCAATGAGGCTGGTGAGGGGTTTGGAGGGCAGGTCATACAAGGAGTGCCTGAGGGAGCTGGGGTTGTTTAGACTGGAGAAGGCTGAGGGGAGACCTCACAGCTCTCTACAACTCCTGAGTGAAGGCTGGAGTGAGGCTGGGGTTGGTCTCTTCTCCCAAGTAACAAGAGATAGGTTGAGAGGAAATGGCCTGAAATTGTGCCAGGGGAGGGGTAGTTTGGAGATTAGGAAAAATTTCTTTGGTGCAAGAGTGGTCAGCGACTGGAACAGGCTGCCCAGGGAGGGGCTGGAGTCACCACCTCTGGAGGCATTCAGGAAGCTGTAGAGGTGGAACTGCAGCATACAGCTTAGTGGCCATGGCAGTTGGGTTAGAGTTGGACTTGATGATCTTAAAGGCCTTTTCCAACCTTAATGATTCTGGGATTGTATAAATTAACTCCATTTCAGCTTTTCAAAAATGCCTTTAAGGGTTTAGAGGATTTTATCCTTTAGATGATCTTTGACTCAGCATGAAAACCCAGGATGGCTCCATTTAGTACAATAATGCTGGAGACTCCTGTAGTACCTTCCATTGAGTCATCTTGAAGAACACCAGCATCAGACAATTAAGCCTCCTCATCACCCCAAGAGGCCCTCAATTGGTGTTTTTCAGCTTTAGCAAGATGGAAACAAGGATGCTGAGGACTTAAAGGACTGGACCAATGCAATTAAAAGCCCCAGTGACAGAGGTGGAAGAAGCAGCAGCAGACCTCAAACGCTGCCTTGTTTCAGTGCCATCACTCAGGTTCCCCATCTAAATCATCAGGAGCAGGCAGAGGGACACAGATGTGTGTACAGAGAACCATTTACAAACTGAGCTAATATCATTTTTGATGCAGCTGACCTGTACAGAGAAAGAAGAAGAAAAAAAAAAATCCCAAACCCCTGACCAAAGAAATTCCTAATGCAAGACTTCCACTGCGTGCAATCCCAGGAGAAACCCTTCAGTAACATCCCTCAGGGTCTCCAGGAAGAGAAAGGTGAAGCTTGCAGCTACCCTCACACACATTCCTGTTGAAAACACCACCTGACATGCTGTGGACCGAGGCAGAGCTGATGCCAGGAAGTCAGTAAGCCCCTTTAGGTACCATCTCCACCTTCAGCTCTTCCAGGCACCCCCTCTTTCCCTAGATTGTGAGAGCACGGACTTACTGCAGTGCAAAAGTATCCACAGCCAGGGCAACACTGGTGTTTCACCATCCTCCCTCTATGGTCCTCACACAGCACCAAAAGCTGGACTTTGTTAGACGGGCGCATCAGTTCATACTTAACCACACTGTTTGTGCAGCGGCCCAGCTGGAACAGGAGAGATTAAAGGAAATGAAATTACTGCAGACCAAAACACTCTCTGTGCTTGTGCAGAGGAAGGCTCTGCCCAACTGCCTGGAGGAGCCACAGTAAATTCAGCCCTGTGCCAGAGAGCATTAGTGGTGCAGCAGGAAGCTGTGAGAGCTGCTCTCCCAGGAAGGAATGCATCATTTACTGACTAACATGCAAGTGGACCCCAACTTGTTTGTTCCTTGCAAGAGGGGGGAAAAAAAAAAACCCAAAACCAAAAAAAACAAAACAAAAAAAAATATATAAAACAAAACACAAACCAAGTGGTATCTGGAAAGAGGCAACAGCCAAGCAGCAGCAGAAGGGGCAGTCCCATGGGCCTGACTCACACAGCACACGCTCTCCTCAGCCAGGAAGAGAGGCTGGTGGTGACCAAGAGAACAAGACCATGCACACTAAATCTTGTTACAGTTCAAAAGCAGAAGTCACAGGAAGATAAAGGGAAAAATCATCACTCTTTGTTGCCAGGGAAGTTAGGAGCCTGTGCTGGTTCCAGACCACAGGGCTGGAGAGCCAGACTTCCAGGAGAGCTCAGTGAAAGTCACAGTATGAAGATGTTTTCCAAAAGCTTTCACCCCTGGACAGCTCTGGACTTCAAAAGCTGTCTCCTCCTGCACCACCTTGCTCTGCTCATGCCAGCAGGCCCCATAACTGGGACTCACCTCTCCCAGCCAGTGCTAGTGGCTCTACTGTGGCAGAAGGATCAACACTCCCCTCTGCTGTCCCCACTCACACACCTGTGACGTTCACATCCCAGGTGCCACCTGCTAGCAGGTCAAGACACTGCTTGGACCCTGTCAGCTCCTCTTGCTAAGAGCCTTGCTCTCCCCAGATGCATGGCAGAGGATACTTATAAACCAGAAACACAAAGTGAAAGGCTGATACAAGTCAATGTCCCTACCCAAACCTCAGCAAGGTTTACTGTGCACTGCCACCACGAGCAGAGGAGTCACTGGGGACCATGGTGCCTGCTCATCACCAACAGCCTGTCCCTCTGCTCTAGCTGAGCTTTGACCTGCTGCTTGCTCCTCAACAAAACTACACTTTCTCTCTGGAATCTTTTTAACTCCACTTCTTCTGCAGAACCTACACCCCTACAGACAAAGAGACTTTGGATTTTAAAGAGACTTAGATTTTAACCTAAGCTCATCACTCACCCTTGGCATGTCTGAGTGATAAGCTCACCCAAATCCCAGCCAGCTTGGCTGGCTTGATCACCCTTATCAGACAGAACTAGGGGCTGCAGGGTGGCAAGAAAGGACCACAGAACTGCTTTTAACTTGGGAGTTGAGAAATGCAACACGTGCAAAGCTGCACTGTCCATGTGAGGAAGGCCCTGCATTATTACATCACACTCTCTTACTTGCTAGAAACTCTAAAAAAAGGTACCCAATGATTAACTGCTATTTTCCAACCATTAGAGAGTGCAGCAGGGTGCTCAAAACTATTTAGACCATTCTCCAAGGACATGACAGCCTGGAGAACTCACTATTCACATGTCTGATATTCTTCTAACACCTATGAGT
This sequence comes from Semnornis frantzii, assembly GCA_013399775.1. Taxonomy (NCBI): domain Eukaryota; kingdom Metazoa; phylum Chordata; class Aves; order Piciformes; family Ramphastidae; genus Semnornis; species Semnornis frantzii. The sequence goes on along the minus strand of VWYK01114888.1, from coordinate 6,601 downwards.
CACTTATCCCATTATGAAAAAAGAATCTCACATCAAGCCTGTAAAGCCTGGCCTTTGCTTTGCCTCTCTCTGATTTATCCAGGGATAGAACTGCCCAGCCACACACAAAAACTCTTCCATGTACCTTTTTGGTCATTTAGCAACCTGGGGTCCTCCTCTCTCCTATACATCTCCAGGATATTCTCTCTTTAATCAACTAATGTTGCCATGCTTTGGAAATTCCTTTCTCTATAGGTACTAACAGAAGCAGAGCTGGACTGCATTATCTGCTTATCCCTTTCTCCTTCCATCCATCCATCCTTTTCCTCAGATCCTACAGGAGAACTAGGGATATTCTCACTCCTTGTCCTACTACAGGGAAGTATCAGAGCTCTGTAGTGTGACTGAGGCTCAACTGAGGCTTCTAAGAAACCCAAGTTCCTCCTGAGTGTGTTCCTGTCCTGCAGTCTCACTTTCCACACTCCTGGAGGGAGTCACTTCTGCCATGTAATTCCACATTTCTGGAACCAATGTTGCCCAACTAGCCCAGCTATACCAACTGGATGGCACTGTTTCCAGTCAGCCAGGCCCAGAGGTTGCACAGAGCTGCCAAGACATGGGAGGCTTTGTAACAGAAGCCCCTTGAGGAGGAGGAGGAGAGAGGAAGGCTGAGGCAGCCCGAGCTGGCGCAGGCCATGCCAAGATGCTGAACCTCAAGAGCTGGCTACAGGAAGGTTCACATCAGCTCCTTCATAGCCAAGGGAAACCAGCTGCAAGCTCCCTCTGACTGGATTGTCTCACTTCAATGCATGCTGATGTGTTTTAGCCCACTTGGCCTGAAGTGTGTCTGCTACATCAACCTGATCCAGCTGCAGAGGCCAGGACAAGCAGGAGAGGTCCACTCAGCTGCTCTCCAGCTGCAGGCAGCACCACCTCTTCCCTTCTGAGCAGCCTCGACCCAAGCGTGTGATACGCAGAGTGCTGCAGCCCCCAGTTTGCCCAGCCAAGTGTTTGCCTGCCAGTCCCACACACCAGTGGGTTCCTGTGTGACCCAACACACGTTCCCAGCACAACTTTTGATTCTCTGTGTCTTGGTCCTCAGCAGACAAGTCTGCAAGAAGCTGAAGGACAGGACCTTACCTCGTTATCCACACTCTCCGTGGCCATGCACTGGTTGTTGGCTAGCGTGGTGATCTCTCTGCTTTTGGGGGTCTCCATTCGACAGCTACAGAGGGGGACTTCCTGGAGACCATCTACTTCCATTGTTTCAGGACCATTGGAAAGACCTGGAGTACAGAAAAGCAGTAAATCAGCTCTGGAATTCTCTTGCAGGGGAAAGGATGATCGACATCACCCAAATCCTGTGGCATCTTCCCACTCCATGTCCTGAAACATTTTCAAGACACTACCTAAACCCTAAAAAAAAAGATTCCTTTCTTGCACCAGAAGCATCTTGTCCTTTTTAAAGTCTGAGCACACCACAAAAGACTGTTCTGAAGTCACAAGTAAGAAGCTGAGAAGAGTTTACTCTGAGGAAACCTCCACAAGGAAAAGCAACCTGAGGTACAGCTATCTATCAGCCTGTCTCCCCTCCCCACCTGCCCCAAAACACTGTGCTCTGGCACCAGAAAACGTGAAGGAAACCAGAGTTAGAAATGTGAACAGTTAGTGGAGTGATAACTAGAGAAGATCAGGAAAGCAAAAACATCTATTTCCAGGGGCTTATTACACAGATGGAAAAACAAAATTCCTGGGACTATTTGGTCTCAGCCAACCAAGAATTATTTATTTTGGAAAGAGAACAAACCAGAGAAACGAAAGCAGCAAGACACTGAGATGTTCTGCCTTCTCCTCATCTCTTTCCCTCGGACTGTGAACATGTTCAAACCTATTTAAAGGTGGATAATGGCTTTTGAGGGGGCTCCCTGCCAGGTATGGGGCCATAGCATGAATGTTCTTGTGCCTCTGGATTCAACTCAATCATTAGGTTACCCATGACTGCAAAACGCCATAGAGAGGGTGACAAAGAGGCCACTTTAGTCCTCTCCTCATCCTCCACAGCTCTAACACCTCTCTAGAAGATTTCAGGACAAGGGGTAAGAGGCACAAACTTGAACTTAAGAAGTTCCATCTAAACATGAGGAGGAACTTCTTTACTGGCAGGGTGATGGAGCACTGGAACAGGCTGCCCAGAAAGGCTGTGGAGTCTCCACCTCTGGAGATAGTCAAAACCTGCCTGGATGTGTTCCTGTGTGACCTGCTCTGGGGGATTCTGCCTTGGCAGGGGTGTTGGACTCAATGACCTCCAGAGGTCCCTTCCAGCTCCTACCATTCTGTGATTCTATGATTCTTTAGGTGATCCTGCTTTGGGAGGGGGGTTGGACTCAATGATCTCCACAAGTCCCTTCCAACCTCTGCCATTCTGATTCCACAACAGAAGTAAACCCTCACATGTCTGCCTTTGGACTGGTTCCCTCTGAAGCATCCCAAGCCTTCCTTACCCAAGGCTGCTCTGAGATTGAGTCCCAGTGAGAAGGAAGCCTGCTGCTATTTTTTTAAGGTTTTGAAAGTAGAGTTCTTTTGATGCAAAGTTTCAAAGATTAACCTCAATCCTGGGAGAGATTCCTCTTTAGCTACCCTGGCAATGGCAGCACTTCCCCCTGCAGCACTCTGCCCATGGCCATGACCCTATCAGCCAAGCTTTCATCTTGTCAGGGGTTTCCTCTAGCCAACAAGTTGCAAGACCAGGGCTAGAGAAGGGATAGGATATTTCATGACAACTAAGCAGAGAGAGAAAGTCCTTGCAGTTTTCATGTAAAATCCTGTCAAGATCTTAAAGGTTTAAGAGCTTTTTCGAGGCCCACAAATCACAAAACTCATTCCTTGACTTCCATGCTATCACTTTGCTAATCTTTTTGACATCCAAAGGTTCTATGAAAGCATTCCTCATCCACTCTGACCCTCCCTTGGTGGGGAACACTCCCACCCGCTCTTTGATGTGTCTGGATCAGACAAAACAGACAACCTTTGGAAGTCAAAGAGCAACAGGGGACTGACAGCTGGATGAGGGTCAATAAGGAGATGCTGGATGGAGGCAAGTTCAGCACTGGGAACAGCGGCTGGGGGTTAGCAGCAGGAACAAAGGCTTGTCCCAGCCCTCTCTGGGGCTGACCGAGGGGCAGCTGGGGGCACTGGACAGATGTAAAACATCATCCTTCGAGGAACAGAGGGCAGATGGTAAGTGGGGTGGGAGGGCTGCGACAGCACCTTGGACCCCATCCCAAGCCACCGAGCTCCACCCGAGCGGGGTTCCCCACGCCCATCCACATCCCCGTCCCCATCCCGGGGGGCCCCGGGAGCGGCTGGGCGCTCTGCGGCCGAGCAGCTCCTGCCGCCGCCAGGGGGCAGCCTGGAGCCCGCGCACCGCCCCGGCAGCGCCCGGCGAACAAAGCCCTGGCCCGGCCCGGCCCCGGCCCCGGCCCCGGCCCCAGCTCCAGACCTCAGGTCCCCGCTCCAGCCATGGCCCCAGGCCCCCGCGCCAGGTCCCTGCCCTAGGCCCCAGCTCCAGATCTCAGGTCCCGGCTCCAGCCATGGCCCCAGGCCCCCGCGCCAGGTCCCTGCCCTAGGTCCCTGCCCTAGGCCCTGGCTCCAGCTCCACGCCCTAGCCATTGCCCTATGCCCGCGCTCCAGCAGGACTTGGTCCAGCCCCAGCCCCCAACTCACCTCCAGCTGGCGAGGAGAGGATTCCCTTCACTCGGAGATCCAGGGAATCCAAGGACACCTCCATGTACTCCATACTGTTCTCCTGACCAGGGCCTTCTCTGCCTACCAAAGATGGTTTATAGGCTTCGGCACCTAGATGCAAACACACGTGGAGGCACACTAGAAAAAGGTGAAATAATGAAATAAAGAGAAGGTGTGCGAGCAGGTGTGGGGGCCAGGGCCGAGCCAGCAGGCTGGACGCAGGCTCCTCAGCGAGCCCATGGCCACAGATGCACACAGCATTGTGAAAAGGCAACACCTGGGCATCTATGGCACGCGTGGTCCCCTGCTTCCTTCCTTGCCTGAGCAGACAGATACCTCCCACCTCCACTTAGCCACAGGTTACAACAAAAATAAAGCAAAAATGCGACAAGTTCTGCCACTGAAAGGCACATCTGCCTGCTGCTGTACTGCAGCAGCAGCAGAAGCTTAAATGGCACAAGGAAAGGATGAAACCAGGGCTCGGCACATCCTCCTGCCTCCAACCTGCTGCAAAGGGCTCCAGGTACACTCTGGCCAGGCAGAGCAAAGCAGCTGATCAAGTACAGCCTGAAGAGGATTCAGCTTAATGGGATTGGGAAACATAAAAGCCAAGTTCTGGCTCTAAAGTAAGCAAAGCCCCTGCTGGAAGAGGCTGCACGGGGACCTCTCACTGGGAAGAGGCTGCACGGGGACCTCTCACTGGGAAGAGGCTGCACGGGGACCTCTCACTGGGAAGAGGCTGCACGGGGACCTCTCACTGGGAAGAGGCTGCACGGGGACCTCTCACTGGGAAGAGGCTGCACGGGGACCTCTCACTGGGAAGAGGCTGCACGGGGACCTCTCACTGGGAAGAGGCTGCACGGGGACCTCTCACTGGGAAGAGGCTGCACGGGGACCTCTCACTGGGAAGAGGCTGCACGGGGACCTCTCACTGGGAAGAGGCTGCACGGGGACCTCTCACTGGGAAGAGGCTGCACGGGGACCTCTCACTGGGAAGAGGCTGCACGGGGACCTCTCACTGGGAAGAGGCTGCACGGGGACCTCTCACTGGGAAGAGGCTGCACGGGGACCTCTCACTGGGAAGAGGCTGCACGGGGACCTCTCACTGGGAAGAGGCTGCACGGGGACCTCTCACTGGGAAGAGGCTGCACNAAGCGGCTGCATGGACGCCTCTCACTTGGAAGAGCCTGTATGGGGACCTCTCACTGGGAGGAGGCTGCATGGGGACCTCTCACTGGGAAGAGGCTGCATGGGGACCTCTTGAAGCTTTCGTTGGAAGTGTCAATCTCTCCACACTCCTTTGGCTTTGCCTACTCCCCCAGTTTGCTTCTCCCACTCCAGTTTGGCCAAGAGATTTTTGTTAGCCAGGAAGACTGGCAGCCACCTTTCAACATAGACTCATTTAAGGCTGGAAAAGACCTCCTAGATCAAGTCCAACAGTTAACCTGGCACTGCCAGGTCACTAAACCCTCTCATTCACCACCACAGCTGCAGACTTTTTGAACAGTCACAGGGCTGGGGCTCCACCACTTCAGGTCCTGACACCTACTTGGGTGATGCACCCCAATTTTGTAGGGGCTTGAAGCTCAGCCTGCGAGGCACAAGCGGTGCAGTGAGGCCTGAGGTGAGTTCTGAAGGGGGCCTACAGGAAGGCTGGGGGGGGACTATTGACAAGGTCCTGCAATGGCAGGACAAGGGGCAATGGGTTTGAAGTGGCAGAGGGGAGATTGAAAGTGGATGTTAGGAGGAAGTTGTTTGCAGTGAGGGTGGTGAGACACTGGCACAGGTTGCCCAGGGAGGTTGTGGCTGCTCCCTCCCTGGAGGTGTTCAAGGCCAGGTTGGAGGAGGCCTTGAGTGACCTGTTCTAGTGGGAGGTGTCCCTGCCTATGGCAGGGGGTTGGAACTGGTTGATCCTTGAGGCCCCTTCCAACCTTCCCATTCTATGATTCTATGATTGAAGGTCTGAAATGAAGAACTAGCTGATTTTCTGAAGGCTCATAGTTTGCCTTGAGAAAGGGTCTGCCTTGGGAGGAAGAAGAGCAAGTCAGATGACCAACAAACCCCACAGAGAACGGCAGCTGAAATATGGTCATTTAGCTGAGAAGAAGCCACAAATCTAATGATTAAAAAAGGCCTGTTTGCAATTAGCCAGCACAGAAAAATAAACCCTTTGATGGGCAATGGATGTGTGAAACCTTAATAACAAAGCTGAAGCACAGCTTTTTGTTTTGGCTTTTTTTTTTACCCATGTTGTTAACTTTCCTCAAAAGGAGTGTCACATCCAGTCTGTGTTCCTAGCTCTCCCCACTCATCTTTCAGAAGGCAACCTATTTTGAGTGCTAGGTAACTAAGGTCAAACAAGAATGACCACCTGAACAACACCCACACCAAGGGATGGGCCTCTGGCCTCATTACAAACACTGTGGTGCTCTCAGAATAAGCAATGATGAGCACACTGCACTCAACTGGACAAACATCCATACAAAAGCAAGGGAGCATCACTCTGAGGTGATCTAAGCACTCACTGAGCTCATGGGACATAAGTCCATGAAGTCTTTCTCTAAAATAAAGGTGTTGATGTACAAAGAATCATTCCTCCAGCATGCCAAGGATAAAGCCATCCTGTGTGTTCTGCTGCTGCAGTCTGCACAGCAGCACAGGAGATGCAAGTTCACACCCTAGTTTACCACACAGCCCATCCTTGTAAATGAACCATGGAATAATTCAGGCTGGAAGGGAGCACAAAGATCACCTAGTTCCAAGCCCCCTGCCATGGGCAAGGACACTTCCTACTAGCCCAGGTTGCTCAAGGTCTCATTCAACATATTTAAACTGAGACAGAAATTTGTGTCTCCACTACTTCTCCTCAAGCTGGATC
>VWYK01114874.1:32592-44515 GCA_013399775.1 Semnornis frantzii | reverse complement strand
CCTTTTTTTTTTTCTTTCTCCCCCCCCCCCCCCCCCCGAAGTGCTGTATCCCTGTATTTTCTGCTGAAGAGGTCCAGAACTTCTGATGTCAATGCACTTTTGGCCTGAGAACAGATTGGTGTGCACTAAAAACCTGCTGCATCCCATCAGGTGATAAAAATCGACCCCATCAGTTGAAAAGTTAGAGCTTGCAAATGTCTGATTGTGGAATGCATTTCCTACCCTTCAGGACAGGGCAGGTTTTTCTGAACTCAGACAGCCTTAAGTCCAGTCTGAACTGGACTCAAACTGTTGCATTGGGCTCCTCCAGCAGCATGCCTAACACACAACAGTCATCACCTGTTCCAGAGCACAGGCAGAAATGAGACTTCAACAAATAGCAAAGAAAGTCCCAAAGACAAGGAATGTGGATGAATCCAGGCATAGGTTCCCAGAAGTGCCATGAATTACACCCACCTCCACATGCTGAACATCCAGTCTTGTTAAATAAATGGAAACAGGGAAGGCTTGTGGTTGGAACATACTGCACTTTAGCTTGCCTTGATTCTTGTAAGACAAAGCTGTTCTCTATCCTGTGCTGTGGTCAGGGCTGGCACAGATGAACTAAGAGAATGAGTGAGCTGTAAATCAGTGCCCTCCTCCCTTCTTATGCCAAGCAAACCACAGCAGAGAAGAGAACCCAAACTCTGCTCTTCTGATATTTTAGAGAGCCTACACCTTAATTTGCTAGTTAAAAAATCCTTATGTCAAGCAAACCACAGCAGAGAATCAGAACTCTGCTCTTCTGATATTTTAGAGAGCCTACACCTTAATTTATTAGTTAAAATCTTGTTGTCTTTCCCTGCCCCTTAAGGAACTTTCATGATTAAATAACACCAGATATCCTTTGAAACCTCTCCTTGACTCACTTACCCACATAGCAACTTTGCTCATAGCTTTGTACAACATTCAGAGTGAGCTAGGGAAGTTACCTGGGAATCAAATGACACATAGAATGATAAGGTTGGAAGGAAACTCAAGGATCACCTAGTTCCAACCCCCTACCATAGGCAGGGACCCCTCCCACTAGTACAGGTCACTCAAGGCCTCGTCCAACCCGGCCTTGAACCCCTCCAGGGAGGGAGCAGCCACAACCTCAGCTGCAATTCAAAGACAGATAAATAAATAAATAAAGGTTGGTTTGTCAGCTGAGACAAACTCTATAAACTATTGTGTTTGCACTATCATGCTGCATGTTTCAGTACTTGAAGTCATACACTATACACTTTGCTGATCGATTTGCATACCGTATCGATCTCAAGGGTTGTATAATGTGTTTGATTTGTGGCACTTCTGCATAATTTTCTGATTAAGTTACTTATTTAACCTATTGACCTTTACTCTTAATTAAAGAGCCTATGTAAATGTTGAGCCGTAATCAACTTGCACACTACCGACTGGAATTTACATCTTTTGGAATTTACTTACTCTTTAAGGCTTTGCACTGACACTGTGTGGTACACAATGGACATTTTCATCCCTTGCAGTTTACATTTGTGAAGTACCCCTAGGAATCCAACTTGACTTGCAACAACTTTCAAACAAACCTACCATAGGCATTTGCTCCTCTAAAAAAAAAAACAAATAAATACCCCCCACACCAGAAATTCTTACTCTGGGAGCCTAAAAAAAGAGCAAGTTAAATCTGTGTCTAGTTTTCTTATGTAGCTGGTGACTTGTACTAATACCTGTTGAACACTCCAGAATTCAGTGTTCCATCAGATCTTTGTTGCATAGGCCACATACACCTATGCTGTACACACCAAATGAGAAGTTCTTGCTTTACAGAGATGGCAGCACATTGCATTCAGCACTGCTCATCACCCAAGATTTTAATGGTATGGTAGGACTGAGTATTTCTCAGTAGTACGGAATTCTGACTGAGCAAATCAGTGGTTACAATTCTTTGGATTTTCTCCTTTGTTCTCTGACATACCACAGTCATTGCATTGCACTGTTTTCTGTTTATTAGAGTGTTGAAGCCAAATTTAGTAACTTATGACACTCAGTTATTCCTGCTAAGTGTAACTCAATATTTTACAGATTCACTGTGAAGTTAGAGGACTGTCATGGTAGGCCTAAGCAGGCCAAATTGGGCTTGTACCTCTCCTGGTTTGCCCAGGCACATTTTTCTGCTCTTCTTCCTGCTGTTTTGGGGAGAGCAACCAAAGGAAAAGGGACAAAGAACCTGGAGCCACTAAGTCTGGGATCTGTGGCCTGCCCAGCAACTGCGGTAAACAAGGTGCACAGGTTTGCCTTGTGCAAGGCTGTGTTCTGCCCAAAGAAGGGTAAAGCAAGCCCATGGCTTCACCCAATATGGGCAAATCTTGGCTAACTGCCATTTGATTGTCTATCCTGTGTCCAAAGGCCCATTAGTCTCAGGCTGTATTGGATAAAAGGAGATGAGCAGGGAGCACAGGGGCTTTTGCCTTTACAAGGGGTGTCTGTGCCTGCTGCCTCCTTGCTCCTGAGCTGAGGCTCTGATACCTCCACGCATTCGGCCTGCACAGCCGGCGTGACGCCGTGCCCAGACTGCACACCGCAAGACATCTGCCTGCACCTGGAAGCCTTCTGCCCAGACAGAAGCCCTGGAGAGAACACAAATCATCCAGAGAGCCAGGAACAGGTCAGAGATCGTCTGCCTCCTTTCCCCAGAAGCCTGGGGAGACTCTAAAGCCTCTGACAGCTACCGACAGCAACCCCGCTACGAGCCTTGGGTACTGTCAGGTATTTTTTTTGGTGAGTAAATACCAAAAGCCTCTTGGAATTATTAATTGCCTTTTGCTCTAAGCAGAAAGTAGCTCCTTGTGTCCATCTGGTGAGCAAGAGGCGTACTGGCCACAAGCGGTGTACTGACCACAAAGCCTTCTCTGCCAGTTTAAATCGAGTTCAATTCATGGTTATATCTAATAGTTCTTTCTAGATCCTATTATAACCCGTACATAGTTTCCATAATGTTGCAAAGAGCCTGTTATTATTATTAAATGGTGATCGGGATGATGTGAGTTCTGAATATTTAATATTAATGAACTATATGTTAATATTTTTAGATATCATCTTGCAGTAATTAATCACCCAGTCCCTGTTACAAGGACATCTCAGCAGTTAAGTAAAGAAATGAACTGCAGTGTCTTGTGTCTGTGGAAAGTCTTGCTGGTAGCTTGGAAAGTCAGAAGTTTGACAGCAGGCATGAATTAAGTGTTTAGAAGCTGCAGCTGGACCTTACAACCACACATCCCCCCTCTCTCCCTGCATATACCCCAACAAAAGGATAGAGATTAGTTGAAATATGCCAAGTAAACATCCAGTAATCGCCACGAGCCAAAGACTGTGACAATGCTATGCCCTTTAGACAGCTCATGCTGCTCCACAATGAACAACCAGAAAAAGAAGTCACCCACATGCTCAATTACTTATGGCCCTAGGATCAAACTTTGCCAGGGGTTAGGATGGAAGTCAAAAACTAACAAGTATAAACGTAATGATGTAAGACAAGCTGCTGAGCTGAAGCCAAGTGGGCTGCAGTCCCTGCAGACTGAACAAAGCAAAAGAGATTTCCAAACTATTGAAACTAAACCCCTAACCTTCCAATACAACAGCTTACTTTCTGGTACCACTGCACATGGAATTTACCACTGCACATGGAATTTACCTGGGAGAAAGTCTAGCTTCACACAAATCTTCACACAAATCCTTTCTTGACTGGGAATTTTACCTTACTCATTTTGTTTCCATGCAGACAGCTGCAATCATAGGCAAGTCTCCAAACAGCCAATATTCCTCTTATGGCGTTTTTAAGCTGCTGAAACACACCAACTGATAATCTTTCCTTGGTGAAGGATGCCACTGCCTACTGCAGACTGCAAGTAGTGTCCCTGTGTTAAAACCCACAGTGAAGCAAACAAAATGGCAGAAGAAAGCTTGATTCAGACCAAAGGAAGATTAGACTCACAAGACCACATGCAAGGTTAGGACACAGACAAGGTATCTACTGCAGACACAGTAGACATTTATAGAATCATAAATTTGTGGAGTTTTTAGAGTTCTAAGTATTTATTCTTTTCTCCTTTCTTCTGCATTCAGCTCCACTTCCTAAATGTATGCTTCACTTTGCCCTCTCTGTCAAAAGTTGCCTTACTCTCCTTAAGCACACTTTTTCACTGTTCTCTAGTCAGAATGCATTGGGTTTTATGTTGACACTGTGCAACTTGTTCAGTCCCAGTGCTGCTACCAAATTTTGTACAGCATTTGCTTTTTCCTCCACAGCTTTGTATATTTCCCAATGTGTTCTATCTGTTATTGGCAAAAGAGGGAAAGACAGGACTGTGGTTCTTCTGGTTTTGCCAGGTAGTTTGGAGACATGACTGCAATGCGCTGAAGAAAGAGTTTAGAATTAAAGCCTAATTAAGATTATCTGCATGAGGAGGACAGTAATCATCACAAGGAGGCTCTAAAGATCAGTTACTTGTCTAAGAAACCTGCAGACCAAACTGAGGTGCAAAAGTCACATGCACCCTTGCCTTTGGTAGGAGCTGCTATGGTAGGAATGTGTTCCAGTGTAATCCAATGAGACTTATCAAAGGGAAATAATGTCATTTGCTCACTAGGACTAATTTTAATTACTTATTCCCTAAGGTCTACTGGAACAAGTATCAAAGTGAAAGCTCACATTCCTTCCATTGTCTGTAATGGAATAGCTGCTGGTGGCTTTCTGCTTGCTATGTATGTAGGCAATAAGAAGCTTCCAAGCCAGTTAGCAGAGTATAAAAAAAAACCCCTCTACATTTAAAATATTCAGCTTGCTCAACAAAGAATGCACCTTGATTAGCAGAGTGTATTAAATTTCACCTACTTAACTTTGCAGCTTGATTAGTGAAGTATGCAGCTTAATCAGCACAGCATGCAACTCATGACAACATGCACCACCTAAGACTGAAACTCATGGTAGAACCCACCAGAATCCCCAGTATATGTCTAAGTAAAACACATAACACAGAAGATTCAAACCAGGCTCTTAGGTCTGAACAATTGAAATGTTCAGTTCCAGCAGCAGCCTTGTGGCTCAGGCTGTGAAGTTTCAACTATCCAGTAGCTGGAGTAGTCAGGTGTGCTGGTTTGAGCCTAATTGGAATATATTAATGAAAAGAATTAGATTATAGGCTGAGAAAAGAAAAACAATGGTGATGTCTGCTTCACTCATAGGCTTGCTGAGATGTATAAGAACAAGGACACAAACATAGGTAAGACACACAGAGAGTCGCATTCGCTCTAGCTGCTAGCTTGGTCTGGACCTCTCTGCTAACCTCACTAACCACTCTCCTTCTAACCCCCCTGACTGATCCTCCAAACTCACCTCGTGCATAAGCCAGACCCTGGGCTAAGGCAGAGGGGTGGGCAGAATGTGGAAGGGTGGTTGGGAGCCCCTCCTGGGGACTCTGATTTCTGGGAGGGGGATTGTGTTTCTGTATTACCTCTAACTTGTATATTTCTGTAAATATTCATGTCTATTATGGATATCTCTGCTTGCATATTGTGCTAAGCTGTAAATAGAGCTTCAGTCTTTAACTTCCATCTGGCTGAGTCTAGTCTGGAGGATTTTATAAAGTGTGGAGGGGCAGGGAACTCCCAAACCATCACATCAGGCAAGAGAGAGCTTCTTTCAGTGCAAAACCAAGCAGCCTCCTCAGCAGCAGCACTGCTCCCCATGACCACAACATCCACAGGCAGGACATAGCCAACTCCAACTTCTAGTCATTAATTTTAAGGACACCTGAGACAGCATTATTGGCCACCCAAAACACAATTTCATTATTCCAGGGAAATTAGGGAGGAATATTGGAAGATAGCAAGCAAACAGGCAATTGAAGCAAATTTTCATCACAATTCACATAACTAGCAAGGTAAATGGGAGAGTTAGAAAGGGGCTTAACTCTCCACAATTAGGATTTCAAAGCATTTCAAATATGAACAAAGTTTGGATTTAAAATAATTCTACAGCTAAAGATTGTTCAGTGTTTTATCTTGGGCTGCTTTGCTGCCCAGAAGCAAACTGACATAATTAGCAAATAACTTCCGTTTTGGTAGACTACAACTACATATTCTGCACTATAGATGTAGCTTTTCATAGCTATCACTCTACATAGCATCCCTTCAATGACTTTTTTACCCCCCTCACCCCCCCTCCACAGTCATCCTATATGCTCTAAACATGAGATGAACTCAGAGTGTTGTTATTTATGGTGCAGATTCTAAGAATGCTGCAGTTAATGGAAACATTGTGTGTTGTCTACAGGAGACTTTCGCAGAATACATGGCATTTACCAGAGTGTAGATCTCACCACCAGAGGTACCTGTACTCAGAATTCTTAATCCACACCCTTCCTTTTGAAAGAAAATGAGCAGATCTCTTAAAATCCCAGACACTCAGCTGTTTCACAGCAGGACTCTATGACATTCCCATCTTAACAAACTCAGGGCTATTAATAGTCAAGGTTTCAGCCTGGCAACTTTTGCAACACGTAGAGAAAAGATACAACAATATTATTGTTATTGTTCAAAATTAAAACAAAAACACACACACACACCCCCCCCAAAAAAAAAGAAAACCCAAAACAAAAAAACACCAAACAAACAAAACAACCCAAAACCCAAATCAAACAAACAAAAAAACCCAAACTAATCTCTTTGATTCCTCAGAACAGTTTGCATCACTAAGAAAAACAATACCAAATAGCATTGAACTTTGGTTGCTGAGGTTTCATCTTGTAGCTCCTAGACAGCAAATAAAAATACACATATTTAAAAAAAAATAATTAAAAGAAAATCTTTCAGTTATGAAGTTAGATTGAACAAAAGATTCATCGTTCACCCGCTCTAAAAATCACATACCTAAAAACCCAGCCTAGTGGTTGAAGCATGCTGCCATCAGTTCAGACCCACTTCTGAGAGGTGATGCCAGTAGAAACAAGGAGGGCACAAGGCTTCACAGTTTGGGCATCAGGACTCCAGCAGCCAACCTGAAAATCCAAAGGCTAATTTTCAGGCTACATCCTTTCTATCACAGCTTGCTAAACTGGGATTCACATCCGATCGCATTTCTGGAAGCAGTTCAAAGGTGTATTTAGAAGTCTTGTACTGGTCCATTCATCAGGTCCAGTCCTGGTAAAAACCTCTGTAGCTAAAAAGCTTCACTATCCTTTCACCATTTTTCTCTAGCCATTCAGTCCCCTGTGCTAGCTGCCTGGTACTGCCCACGTTGCTGTACATGCATGCAAATATTTCTGCCACATCTTCAAAAGAAAAAAAGCAGTAGAAACTTTCTATGTTTCCCTAAGCACTATTTTAAGCATCTTCATCTGAAAAAAGAGTAATGCCATATTTTTAGCATCTATATTTTAATTAAAAGTAATTTCTTATTGAACACACTAATTGGAGCAGCAAATTAAAATGAACAATTTTCACTTGCCAAAGTGTTCCACTGATCACTTCCTGGTACGGTAAAGGCTAAGATGTTAACTTCTCATTCCGTGAATTTAAGCAGGAGAACTTGCAATAAAACTTGAAGTGTATTTCACATGAGACTGAGTGGATTAATAAAGCACATTGAAGAAATATTATAGGTCTTAGTGAATTCAAAACACCACTGTCTACAGCATTGCCAGTTCAGAAGACTCAAAACTCAGTAAGTCTCCAAATGTTAGGACTCCAACAAAGTAAATAGTCCTCAATATGAGCACAGATGTGAAGTTTTAACTGGTATTTTTACTCATATCCATGTTACACTGTGCTGTATTCATATGTCCTCCTTCCAAGTATATAGCAATACAACTCTGGAAAGAATTCCACTGCTCTTTTCATTTGGCAGCCAGAGGATTTTGCATAAATTTTTGGTCATTCTGAATGTTAAGGAAACCATTACTGTAAAAAAGATCAATGTAAGAGCATTGTTTGAAGTACATTACTTCCCCTATTTGCAACATCACCATTTATTCCCTATCCCTTCCTGAAAGCACAGAGATTAAACCAGTAAGTATCTTATTAACTTCAGTCCAAGTATAGCATAAATATTAACCCATCAATAACCTCTCTCAGCTGCATACCACAGCTACAGAACTTTCATGCTAGATTTTACATAGACAACAGAAAAAATGGCAGGGGGTTGGAACTAGATGATCCTTGAGGTCCCTTCCAACCTTACCATTCTATGATTCTATAATTTTCGAGTTGTTTCTGAAAGAGCAATGCAGGTTTGGTGTCAACTTCAAATATAAAATGTATCCTGGTTCTGTCATTAGCAATTGTGTCCAAGACAAAGCTTTGCAAAATGCAGCCCTTTTCAGCAACTTGTTGCTCAGCATCACTATTTACATGTCCCCTGGAAGTCTGCTGTTTCTCTAAGAAGGCATTTCCACCCATAGCTTGTGACTAGCCAAGAGCTGGAGGTTATTCTGAACTCACTTGTTTCTGAAAATGGTCCCAAGTTGCATCTAGAAGTCCTACCAGCTATGAAAGGCAGGGCTAAATGCAGCACTAATCATAGGATCATAGAATGGTAAGGTTGGAAGGGACCTCAAGGATCATCCAGTTCCAACCCCCTGCCATAGGCAGGGACACCTCCCACTAGTACAGGTCACTCAAGGCCTCGTCCAACCTGGCCCTGAACATCTCCAGGGAGGTTGTGGAGCACAGAGTCACCCAATGTGATCTTGATCTTGATCACATTGGGTGACTCTGTGCTCCACAACCGCCCTGGGCAACCTGTTCCAGTGCCTCACCACCCTCACTATAAAGAACTTCTTCCTAACATCCAGTTTCAATCTCCCCTCTGCCAGTTCAAACCCATTGCCCCTTGTCCTGTCATTACAAGACCTTGCCAATAGTCCCTCCCCAGCCTTCCTGTAGGCACCCTTCAGATCCTGGAAGGCTACTCTAAGGTCTCCAATAATCAGCTCAGTTCTGGGACAGAATTAGACTAAGAAACAAGCAGTGTTTTCTGTTTTGCTTCAGACTAAGGTCTCCCTCATTAAAATAACAATTATAATAAAACTAGTAGTAGTAGTAATAGCATTACAATACAGTAGTCCTTATTGTACCAAATCTTTCTACACAGCAGAAACACAGGAGTCATGAGCAGGGGAAAGAAAACAGGTACCTAATATTACTGAGAGTATCTAGTCATGGTTATTGTCCAGGGTACAGCAGAATAGTAGAGAGAAGAGAGTTGGGAAATGAGAAGCATGGACTGATGACAGCCTGTTCATGGAGATTCAAGATATTTTAGATGTTTCTCCTCCCACAGGTACTTCCCCTCCTATTGAAAGGCATAGCTGCAGTACCACAGAATCCACCATGTGGTGTCTGTTAGCAAATGTTGACTTTTTTGTGGCAACTGGTGTAGGTACATCGAGATTGTGTGTTTAAACATCACAGTTTTGTTTTCATTTCTTGCAAGAAGCATTTGACTGAGGTTAATGTTTTATATCAACAGAGTAAAAATAGCTAATTCTGGGCCCAAAGGTCATACACATCAGCACAACTTGAGTTCTGAAGTGCTTTTAACCTTGATTTTTCCTTGTGAGCTAGGTCCTTTAAAATATACAACACATTTAACCCAGTCTCAGAAGCACAGAGGTTGAGGGTGGGGGAGGCAGGGAGGGAAGAACCAAACAGAAAACATTTTTACTGTCTTTTGAAGACCATAGTAATTTGATAATCAGAGGCATCTGATTGTGTTTGAGCCCATACTTGCCAAGAAATCCATCAGACAAATACAAATTACTTCACAGAAGGGAATACAAATCAGGAATATCAGCACATGGTGGGGGGAGGGGGGGGGGAAATAAAGACATCTTCCCCATCTGATTCATTGGATTTTTGGCACCCCAATTAAGTTCTGACAAGCTAGTATTCCAGGCACAGTAAAATATTGTTGTTCCACTAGGCTTGCTCCAGTGTTTAGTCATAAGATCCATACAATAATAACAGAACAGTGGCCTATCTTGACCAACAGTGCATTAGTTATTATCTGCAGCACAAACACCTACCACTTTATACTAACATTTTGGCAGTTAATCTAAACATAGCACTTAAAGCTACATCATAATTTTGAGATCTAACTGGGTCATTTTCCTTCCAGCTGGCACCAGTGGGGAAAAAAAAAAAAAAAAAAAAAAAAAAGTATTTTATAACAGAAAAACCCCAAAAAATTAAATGAAACTTTATTTTTTTTTTCCTTTTTTACAAGAGGGTTTGGGGTTGTTTTTTTTTTTCATGCTTTAATGGCAGGAGCACAAGTATGATTTCAAGCACACACGACACATTTTTCAAGGCCTGTTCATGGTGATGTTAGCTGGGTGAATTACAATAAAATTTATTGTGCAGTGGTCTATGTCTGATTTTCCATCCACTGCTGGGAGCTTCAGTTGGCAGAAACTAACAGAGACGCCCATTATGTGCAGCCTGGTTCAAACTGTGGGCTTGGTGCAAACTCTCAGGGACAGGAACTTACTGCACATGCTGGCAAGAGGACAAGGAGAAAACTGAGCAAAAGAATAAATACATTAAAAAAAAAAGGACTTTTTAGATGGATGTAAAATATTTGATATCCTATGCTTTCTCCTATTGTTTTGTGGCAAAGGAGTGGGGGAAAGAAGGGAGAAGTCACAACAGATTTTCCTGTCAAAATTGTGTCCTATGCAGTGGATATAAAATGAGGCAGTTAATGACTTCTTGTTATTGCAGCAAGGTCCCTTGCTGACAGGATTCAAAATGAACAGGAACTCACTAGGATACAGTTCTCAATACTTTACTCCCTATCATATTTTGGGTTTTCTTCTCCCACACACACCCTCAGCAAATAGTGGAAACACAAGTCTCACTTTAAACAGCCATCTAGAGACTTTTTTTCCCTACACTTCCTCCACCTTATTCTAGTTTTCCCAAAAGTTCTGTGTACACTCCCAGATAGTTTCTTGTCAGATTTTCCTGAGTCAAGTCAGACACAGTCCACGCAAAGTAAAGGTGGAGAGAGGAAATAACAGGAGGGGGAAAAACCTGACAAGGAAAAGCTAAGTCCTGGAGAGAGAATCATAGAATTGAGCAGGTTGGAAGAGAGCTCCAAGCTCATCCAGTCCAACCTAGCTCCCAGCCCCATCCAATCAACCAGACCATGGCACTAAGTGCCCCATCCAAGCTTTGCTTCAACACCTCCAGGGACAGTGACTCCATCACCTCCCTGGGCAGCCCATTCCAATGCCAATCACTCTCTCTGGCAAGAACTTCCTCCAAATATCCATCCTGAACCTGCCCTGGCACAGCCTGAGACTGTGTCCCCTTGTTCTGTTGCTGGGTGCTTGGGAGAAGAGCCCAACCCCACCTGGCTACACCCTCCCTTCGGGTAGCTGCAGAGAGCAATGAGGTCTGCCCTGAGCCTCCCCTTGTGCAGGCTGCACACCCCCAGCTCCCTCAGCCTCTCCTCACAGGGCTGTGCTCCAGGCCCCTCACCAGCCTTGTTACCCTTCTCTGGACACCTTCCAGCACCTCAACATCTCTCTTGAATTGAGGGGCCTAGAACTGGACACAGCACTCAAGGTGTAGCCTGACCAGGGCTGAGTACAGAGGAAAGATAACCTCCCTTGTCCTGCTGGCCACACTGTTCCTGATCCAGGCCAGGATGCCATTGGAAGAGAGAAAAAAAGCAAGACTGTGGAACTCAGGATTGAGAGCAAGATATGCATGTAGGATATGAGAGGTTAGCAGGGATGGAGAGAGCCTGAGGAAATTAGAAGGTTAGAATGAAAAGATTTAAAATAAGATTGGAGAAAACAGCATGAATGATATAGTGTGAAGGTGCAGTAACAGGGTAAATGGCTTATTCAGAGCAGAG
>VWYK01114858.1:16034-29656 GCA_013399775.1 Semnornis frantzii | reverse complement strand
GTCTTGAGTAACCTGTACTAGTGGGAGGTGTCCCTGCCTATGGCAGGGGGTTGGAACTAGATGATCCTTGAGGTGCCTTCCAACCTTACCATTCTATGATTTTTTGTTAAAAGCATTCATCTTCTCAATAAAAATTTTGAATGACAAAAGTAATTAGAGCCTTTGCTGAAAGTAAATGGAAAACCCTACACAGACTGGAAGATTTGGATGCGAGAAGCAAATATTTTCCACATAAATTAAATTTCCAGACAGACATTTTTCACCAGCATTGTTTTTCAGCGATGGGGGCTGAGGCGGGTGCAGAACACAATTCATAGAATCAGAGAATGGTAAGGTTGGAAGGGACCTCAAGGATCAGCCAGTTCCAACCCCCTGCCATAGGCAGGGACACCTCCCACTAGCACAGGTCACTCAAGGCCTCATCCAACCTGGCCTTGAACACCTCCAGGGAGGTAGCCTAGATTAAGTCTAGAAGGTGAACATTTATCAATATAGCAGTAAGGATTTGGCTAACAGCCCCCAAAATCCAGAGTTTAGCTTAGACTGCTCAGGGTCACCATTTTTTGGTCATGGGCCCAGGACAGTGGGATCTTTGCTTACCAGTAGCACTCAAAAGGCTAAGCTCAGAAAAAATCCATTTTTTCATGTTCTTCTCATCTCCTCTAAGAGGAAGTAACTTGATAAAATCTGGACTTTGTTTTATTTCTGCATTAAAAATAATCTATGAGATTACATAAGTAACTTTTACCTACATAACTGTAAAGAACGCAAAGATTAAATACAAAACTTAAACCCTAAACTTTCGGTCCAAAACCTAGTCCACAATATAGGTATGGAAGGAACCCCCTCCTCTTGAGATGTATTTACAGTATTTTTGATTTATAACAAACATTTTAAAAAAATATTAAAACAAAAAGAATTAAGGCAAGCCAAATCCTTTTCTTGCCAGCACGCAAAGCTTGTCCGACAGGACATATTGAGGCTATCAATCGGTGGTGTGTATTTATAACCTAGTGTTCAGACAACTTGGAACAAGAAATGCAAACAGCCACAAAGAAGTCACTTTGTTCACTTGGCACAAACAAATCCCCAAGATGAAAAGCAGTCTGGTGTTTATTTTGGGCCAAGCTTCCTCATCTGACGATCCATGGCATGGCACGGAAAGGGCAATGCTACCAAAGGACACAAGGCACATAGAGATGCATCATTAGAGCAAACACTGACCAGGGTGCCAGATTTTATTATCCTTGCTTCTACCTTCCCAGAATGGATGTCACTTTCCCTCCTTTCTTCTCCCCAAAGCACACTGGAGATTGCTTTTTGATTGGCTGTTTTTTGGTGTGTTTTTTTTTTAAGGGCCAGGCTTGTCAGCACACCCTGAAAAGCTCTTACAGCTATAATTTAAAACTGAATTGTGTTGATTGAAAACATGGCTAGCATCTGACTGCAGACACGTCTGAAAACTTCCACATGCATAGCCAAATGAGGACTGGTGAGGACATGGTGAGATTTGCCAAAAACATTAAAGCAAGGTCTGCAGGAGACATGATCCACAACTGTGCACTAGTATTAAGCAGCCTGGGAAATGCCCATCTAATGATCTGGTAGATTCCCTTAACCACTGAGCCATGAACTGTCTGAGCAAACGAGACACTGTGGTAGCCAGTCAGTCTCTAAATGTTTCTCAGAACAGAAAGGTCAAATACCAGTTTGGAGGAGGAAATCTCATTGGGCTCCAGGTTGGTTTGATATTGATGCCTCACTTACTCTCCTATCAATATGAACAAAGCACAGAACAAACCCAGGGCAGTGGCAGATTTAAAAGAAATCCATCGGCCTGGTAATTTGGGGAACTTTCAGCTCTCTGGGAGGGTAATATGTTGTCTTTTGTGGAATGGCAGCAAGCTGGTAACTACCAAAAGATAATGAACAGAGGTTACAGAAGACCAGGTGCAGTTTAGTTTTAGGAAAGCTGATACACAGAATCATAGAATCATAGAGTCATAGAATGGTAAGGTTGGAAGGGACCTCAAGGATCATCTAGTTCCAATCCCCTGCCATAGGCAGGGACACCTCCCAGCAGAACAGGTCACTCAAGGCTTCATCCAAGCTAGCCTTGAACACCTCCAGGGAGGGAGCAGCCACAACCTCCCTGGGCAACCTGTGCCAGTGCCTCACCACCCTCACTGCAAACAACTTCCTCCTAACATCCAGTCTAAATCTCCCCTCTGCCAGTTCAAACCCATTGCCCCTCATCCTGTCACTACAAGACCTTGTCAATAGTCCCTCCCCAGCCTTCCTGTAGGCCCCCTTCAGATACTGGAAAGCTACTCTAAGGTGTCCTGGAAGCCTTCTCTTCTCCAGGCTGCAGAGCCCCAACTCTCTCAGCCTGTCCTCATAGCAGAGCTGCTGCAGCCCTCTGAGCATCTTCATGTTCAGTTCAAAGGGAGGATGTTCTTACCATCCTCTATGGCTCCTTCAGGGGAGGATCTGGTAAAGCTTCTAGTCCTTACTTGAGTGATCAGACAGTGATACTGAGCCTCCAGTCACACTGTCCCATGAAGGTACAATAGGAAGCTCAACTGTTTGATGGCAAGATGGCTTTGTCCTTCTCATACCTTCCTCCCCTTGGATATGTCAGGGAGCTAGAGGCATGAGAATGCCTTAACAAAGTTTTAACCTTCTGATGACACTCAGGCTCTAAAAGGGGTGCCATAGGTGATTTGGGATAATTTTTTCTCATTTCAAAAAATAGATTTCCCACAGCTCCTTAAACACTGGAATAGATAGGAGTGTATTTTTCAGTATATGGATTCAAATATTTGGTTTCTTTGGCAAAAGGCCATATAAATTCTCATGGATTTGTTATTGCCTGCTGTAAATTTACTACTCGGAAAGAAAAATATTTCATTTGCTTTATCATCAGTGCCTCTAAAGAGAGTGAAAATGGATTTAAGTCTTTCATTGGGCATTCTGATGAAGGCTGGGAAGGAATACAAAAAGAGAAGCCAAGAAGGACACTTTAGGAATTACAAGTCTACATCTTCTATAACTCAGTTGATAAACTTAGGTCTCCTTTGGAAGGAATTTCAATGCCAAGAGATTTGTTCTGTAAATTCTGCCCAGAACTTGGCAACACCATTTCTAAGAAAGCAAGCAAACTCCTAGGTTTAGTTCATGTAACCCTGGGGACTTGAGCAATACTTTCCATCTGAATAAGCAAATGGTTTGATCTTACTCATGTTGGCTCTTATGCTCTTCTTATTTTACGCAGAGGAATAGGGGCAAGAAAGACAGTTCATCAGCACAGGTAGGAATATGACCTCAAACTCATGTTCAATTTACAAATTCATGGGTACATATGTAGCTTAATGGAAATCAATTCATCAGGCTAAAACCGTTCTCCAAGCAACTCTACTTATCCCACAACCTTTTACTGCTTTGACAGCCACATCCTGCAGAGGACACACCGCAGGAATCTTATCTCCTTGTATCAGCCCCCAAAAGAAGTAGGTCTGGGATGAAGAGACCAGGATCTGGACTTCAGCAGGGGGAGAGATCCAAGTTCACAGAAAAGTGTGCTTGGTTTTGTGTGACAGTGTAGAACTGAATTACAGGATTCACACTGTTTGTGCTCTGGAGCTTCTCCAAAACTTATGTTCAGATCCAGACTTGTCTCCATTCATCATGATTATTTAGCTCGAAGAGTCTGACCATGTGGCTACCACCATATTAGTATCTGAGATACATTAAGTTTATACTACTGAACAAATTTATGACTTGAAAGCTTGATCGTTGTCATTAGGGATCCAAGATGTGGACAGGCAAAGCAACTTGCCCAAAGTCAAGAAAAGGGTGAGGATTAAAGCACAGCTCCTGAGTTCCACGTGGTTGGCGAGTTCCCAGGGTGATCCCTTCTCCAGTGACTGAGTCAGTGAACTGTTCTCTAAATGCTTCCTACACGAACTCTCCAAAACACAGCAAATGGGATTTTTCACACTTTGACTAATGATAGCTTGGCACATGGCATGAAAAATAAAATCCTCACTGCTAGCAGTACACATATATAAAATAATGTTTATTTCTGCAGGGCCTGAGAATAAGCAAGACATTTTTCATCCAAGAAAGGCAGTTTCTGTATGCATGTGTAAGTTAGTAACAACAACAAAAAGTATGACTGATGATCCCAATGAACATCATCCCAGTGAGGTTCAAATAGTCATAACTTTTTGCTTCCGAAAAGAAAGTCTCTTTTTCACTTCACTCTGCAAACTTCTGGGTTTATTCTGGCTAAATTTCTCTGCTCTTGACAAAATAAAACCCCAAACAAAGCAAAAAACCCAAAACCCCCACAACCCCCCAAAACATACCTAAGTCACCCTTTTGGTTTTTTGTTTATGGAATAGTTATCATCATAGGGTTATGCATTTATAGAGATTCAACAACAGGATGTACTTAGAAAGCACAGCTCAGATTTTACATTGCCTGCACAATCCACTTTCACATGAAAGCAAAGTCAGTTTCTGCAAAAGTGAGGAGAGCTCATTCTTCTTGACCAATGACAACATTTTTCTTATTCCTCTCTACTTCCCCTGTTTTCTTGGTGCTTTCCACACGATGAGTGCTAACAACAGGAGAGAGTAGCCTAACTTCTCACACAGGCAGGGTAAAAGTGATTAGACACAAACTGGAACCGACAGTACATTATAAACACACTTTCAAAACAGACAGTATTTTCTCTGCCTGCTGAAAAGTGTTTTGAAAAAAAGAAATGTTCTGGAAAACACCCCATAAAATAGTACCTTCTGTGAAAAACTGATACTAGGATTCTACCACACAGATAAAAGATGACCCAGTCACAGTCGTCCAGTTCGCAGCTAACGTTTGATACTTATAAGGACGGAGCTCAGCAGAGGAGCCCTTGCAAGCATTTTAGGGACTTGGAATAAAGTGAAAGATTTGCTTTCTCAAGTGCAAAAGGATTACTGAGGCTATTGTGAATTCGTTTAAAAAAAAAACAAGAGAAGAGCTTTACGGTTCTGCAATAATCGGAAGCTATGTAAGAAGAGATAGGTAAGTTGTGATGTGCTTTAGCATAGCATAGCATAGCATCAGGTTTTATTTGATTAATTCTTCCCTACAGCTTGTAATGGATATACACAGTGTGATTTCAGGGCAGGAGTAGCTTCAAAGTACAATCTGAGTTTCACAGATCCAAGCATGCACAGATGTACCTCAAATACATAAGCCACTTTGAGTTACACAGGAGGAAAGGGAAGATTACTCTGATCTGAAACGTTAAAGCTTCTTTCACATGATTAAGCACATTTGCAAGTTTTACTCCAACTACCAGAAGTTGTTTCCAGGGAACAGAAAGAAACAAATAGTGTGTGTATGGATGTAGAACGTGCAAATGTCCTGCTCCCCATTTGAGGTTTCCTAAAAGTAGGGAAAAATCATGCTTGGTGATTTGGGCAGAGAACTGGTAGTGTAACAAGAAAATTACAGGCATTGACAAAAGTTCCCTGTCATTTTCCTTCTGTGGGAGAGGACAAGGATACAGGATGGAGTGGGGTAGGATCCCCTCCTAACAACCACCATCAGGTTTCCCCACGAAGGGACACAGTCAAGTTTCTCCTGCAGCAGGTGCCCTAAAGACTGCATACAGAGAAGGTAGCATGTATTGCTTAGCCTCAGCCTATCTGCAGCACTTGCAGCTCTGCCTAAAGCAGTCTTCCTCCTTAGTCTAGTGTCCTCTTTAATTTTATACCTTAGGTAAATCTGTTATTCAGCCTTTTTAATAGACTTAGCATGACCTGGAAGGTCTTGTGAAGTATTTGTGTACAGGTCCACAGGAGCAAGAACACACTTTGTTCTGCACTCCATTAAAAAAACGGTATGCAGATGGCCAGAATCAAAAAGGTATCTGGTGGCCATGCAAAAGCCAGCCAGGTATTACCACTCCTTTCTGTCCTAACTGGTGTCACTCGGGAAGGATCTCGGACTTCAATATACTATTGGATGTGTTGTCTGTGCTCCATTTAAAACAGGAGAGAATCTGAATGATCCTTCTCTGGAGACATGAAAGATTCCTAGAGAAACTTGGCAGCTGAAGACTCTAATTACCTTTATGGGTAGTTACCTCCATGTCTAACTACCTCCATGGCACCATCTCTGAAAAGCTCCACAGCTCAGAAAGGTAAAATGGCTACTGTTGGAAGAACTTTCCTAGAGTCCACCTGTAGGCCTAGTCTTCTGCTCAGGAAAATGGAAACAGGATATGAAGGAATCTCTTGAGCTGTACTTGTTGATGGATTAAAGCTCCATCACAGTAAAATTTTAAAATCAGGTTAGATTATCAGGGAAAGAAACAGCTGACTTTCAGAGGTCTTTCCATGCACACTTGTAGATGTGCATGGTAGGTAGGTAGGTAGATGAGATGTCTCACACTGCAGCACTACCCAGAAATAATAAGGAAAAGAATAATTCAGGCACAGGATGGATGAAATGAGTTCAGTGGATGTTACTGAGCACTAGCCCCAGTCCACACATCTAAGGGACAGAGCTGGTTGGGATAGTGGAGGTCCATGTAACCTAACTCCAGTTAGGACTGATGAGGCCTTTCTAAACTTACTTTTTTAAGAATCATGAAACCCAACATACAGACACATATGCACTTTGAGATCAGTGAAGTTCAGATTCTAGCCAATTTCTATCATTAAGTGCACAAAACACTAAGATAAATAATGGAAAATGCTTCAGCTGCTATGTATTTAGGGCACTTTTGCCATGTGACATCAGAAAATATTCCATGGTGGAATTTATTAACATAAGAATGGACTTGGTGAGACTTTGTGATCTATTAAACTTCCAGCTAACTAGAGTTTTGTTTATCCAATCGACAGATGGTGTTTTTCTGAACCACTTATGTTGATTCACAGCACTGAAGTGGTTACTGGAAAAAAGGACTATGAGTTTAATAAGAAGCAGGCCCACACACACACCCCACAAATGTGAGCCATGTTCTACCAGCTCCAAAGGAAAAAAGCAGCAGGTTTTTAAACGAAATTACCAAAAATTGATGCATTTTACATGTCCATTACCCACGTTCAGAGCCCATGGAACAGAAATGTTGTTGGTAAATCAGCTACCTCAGACATAGAACCATAGAATGGTAAGGTTGGAAGGGACCTCAAGGATCATCTAGTTCCAACCCCCTGCCATAGGCAGGGACATCTCCCACCAGTACAAGTCACTCAAGGCCTCCTCCAACCTGGCCTTGAACACCTCCAGGGAGGGAGCAGCCACAGCCTCCCTGGGCAACCTGTGCCAGTGTCTCACCACCCTCACTGCAAACAACTTCCTCCTAACATCCTGTCTAAACCTCCCCTCTGCCAGTTTAAACCCATTCCTTGTCCTGTCATTGCAAGACCTTGTCAATAGTCCCTCCCCAGCCTTCCTGTAGGCCCCCTTCAGATCCTGGAAGGCTACTCTAAGGTCTCCTCGACGCCTTCTCTTCTCCAGGCTGAAGAGCCCCAACTCTCTCAGCCTGTCCTCATAGCAGAGCTGCTGCAGCCCTCTGATCATCTTCGTGGCCTCCTCTGGACCCGCTCCAACACTTCCATGTCCTTCCTGTGCACCAAGTTGTTATCTTTGTTTGTAATATTCTGGTCCAGGTTAGGATAAAGATACACACAGGCTCTTCTTTCAGAAGAGCTGTCTTGGAGAACTAGTTTAGCTGTTTTACACTAAAGACTCATACCACTTATAACCCACTCTCAAGCTTCTCATGAATAAATGCCAATGAACACAGTATAGTATCACGGTTGTAGAAATCAATGACAATCTAGAAATCAGGTAAAGAAAACATAGTGAATGACAACAAAGAGTGGAACATTTAGAGGACCCTAGAGTTCCAAATTACTCTCCAAGTATGAAAGAGGTTTGAACTATTTATCAAATTAAGTAGAGCTTCCGGAACTGCAGACTGAGCTATGCTGAACAGGAAGGAATCTATTGTGCTAAACAAGCAGCTATAGCCTTTGCAATGCAGCAGGGAGATAACTCCTGTTCAGGTGGATGCTTCCAGACCTTTCATATTTTTCACAGTGAGAACATATTGGAATAATCTCCCAAGACGTGCAGTGGGTTCTCCTACACTGGCTCAGCTTGACAGCATGCTGGGCCGTGTCGTTTAAGCTACACTATCGCCTACAAAGGTTGGATCAGATGATCCTTGGGGTCCCTGCAAATGTGGCATGCTGTGATTCTGTGTGACCTCTTTTTCACCATATCTCTGATTTAGTATGCTTTAGGAATGGAATGGTAATGTTCTGCTTAAGTTGCAGACAGATCTCAAGAAGGTAGGATCTGCCATACCTGTAGTAGGACTGTAGAGGGACAGGTTTTTGCCTCCAGGGGCTTAAATCAATAGTACCTTGGAAAGGACACGAAAAAGAACTGAAAAGCATATAATGGAGTGTTAACAGCAGTCACCCATCCCATCATTTTGTGTGTGTGCATATGCATGGATATATAAACACACTAATACATATAAACACACACACACATAGACACATACACCTTCCTAGGTGTGTGAATATGTAATATTATATACATATACAAGCGCAGACTAAACTTTATACAGAGGCAGAATGCATTCCAGAGTCTGACACTGGGAAAGGTTTTCTTCAGTGTATTTACATGCCGAGTCCCAGGCAGGATGTGGTCTGTCATTGCAGAGGCCACAGCACAAGGTGAGACTTTGCAAAATGTAATACAAGCTTTTAATGCTGGTAGGTCTGCAAAATGCATACCTCATCCTTAGAAGGGAGGATGTTAGGATTGAGAGGGGATTTTCTTCAAGAACTAGATTGGTTGTTTCTGGAACGCTGAGACAAAAGACGCTGAACTGGACACAGGAGGACAAACAGGCAAGGACTGACTACACTGACTACATTGTATTGGTTGTTACACACAGGAAAAAAAAGATATGAAACATTAAAACAGTTGTGATAATTCAGCAGTTTCAGTGTGACAACCTTTGGTAGTAGAAGGTTGTTCCTTTGACAAGTGTGTGTTTCACAGCATGAACTGCCTGACTGAACAACGACGTTGTATGTGAATACAACTGCTGACATCAAACTCTTCTGCAGGAAGATCTGTGTTTGCTAGACATCTCACTGCACAGATGTCATGGCAGATAACAAGTCATGGCATGACAGCTAGCAGTGCCAACCGCTTTAGGTGTGTTACTTTTTGAGTCCCAGACAGCTACGTATAATGCCACCTGTGCATAAGACAGCAGAGAAATCTAATTAGGATCCTTAACTGGACCTGAGCAACCTGATCTGACATTCAGGTTGACTCTCTCAGAGTGAAAGAGGTTGGACTAGATACCTCATGAAGTCCTTTCCAACCTAAACTATTCTATGATGTATAGGACACAAAAAGATTTATTAACTGCCATCACTGGCAGGAGCAGAAGACACCTTCAGACCTTCAGCTTCATTCATGGGGAAAGGCAAAGCTGGGTTCTAATTCTTGCAGGTTTGACATAGGACAGCTTTTGGGAGAGTCAGTGGATCAGCCAGAGCTCCTTGCTACAGGAAAGGTGCAAGACATGCAGAGACTGCAATCCACTGGGCACTTTGAAATTGTTCCAAAGAAAGTATACCATGGCAGAGATGTGTACTGACAGCATACTGATAAAGCACAGGCCATCAATACAATATTTTTCCCTGGAGGAAGGTGAAAGGAGAGGAAGAGACAAAAGAGTAGTTAGTCTGTAATTAGCGTGTTCTGGTAAAAAAGTGTCACACTTCCCCGCGTGCAAATACTAATCCCTCACAAGCTGTTTTCTCTCAGATCTAATAATCTTTACCTGCTGAAACACACTGTAATTACAAGTTCCAATGCCAGTTTCTCATTAAGAAAGAAATCTGCCTTCTGTTCCATGAGGTTTTGTCTTGCCTTATTCAAGGCATCGTTAAAGCTTCCACAAATATTTCTTTATCCACACGGACTCCTTACTGAATGTGGTTGTCTTCACTTCCTGTCTTAGTACAACTTACTTATTGTTACCTTACTGCACCCCTGAAGTGGTTGCCTTTAAGTGGTTGGTGAAATGATTAACATTTATTTAGCAAAGCTCCTTGATGATGATACATGACATAAACATCAGCTAACACTACTATGCGTCCAAAAAAGCAATACAGCTTTTGTAAGATGAAAAGCTTATGCCTCCTTTAGATTTCTTGGAATTTATGAAAACAAAACAATGTAATCTTCCCTTCGAAGTTCATCCATCTTATCTCTTTGCAGTTTTTAATAGGCAGCATTTCCCATCTGATTACTGCTAATCATATTGTTATATTGCTTTTAAAGCTTTGGGGTTTCTTACAGAGCTTCTCTGTTCCTCCAGATAGGCACAAAACAGTAGCAGGTAGGGAGCAATATACATTTTCCAAAGATCAGAACCATTATTTAACGTTTTTGTAAATATTTACTTTAGAAGCAGGCTAAATGTTACTTAAGATTCGTTCTAAACTGCTGTGTTTAAATGAAAAAAAAAAAAATCACAAAGACATATGGAACTCATCTGAAGGAGAAAAAAATGTTACAATTACACAAAAGAATTAATTTCCCTGACTGTTACCAAAGAGTTGTCTTCATAAAAGCTTGTGGTATGCTTTTGTATATTAGGTGGAACATCATGATACACATCATGTGGTTTGTCTCCTCTTTCTAATGTCTGAAGGTCTGGCTGCTGTTTCCCCAACCTGAGTGTCCCACCAAATCAGTACACACCTGTATCACACTCCCACTGGGATTTCTGCTCCTGTTCTGGTCTTCCCCCCCACTTCTTCTTAGTCATCTTACCCACATGCGGCATAAATCAAGGCGAGGCTGTGTTTTCACAGCTAGGCAGTTCTTGCAACACCAGGGCTGAGTTCAGGGAAACGGCTGGAAAACTTGCTATACCCACACACACACACCTGCCTTTTGGCTGATGGAAGATGAGCAAGGTGCCAAAGATGTTTGTTTATTCTTGCCCTGGGTGCTTTGATATGTATGCCATCAATGAAGGCAACCACCCTACTTCACAACACGGCATCCAAGACTGAATATGGCCTCACATCTCCTTAGAGACCTCCCAGGTGTCTTCTCCAGCACGTGAGATATTGGATCACATCACTGGATATGTCCCTACCAACCTTGTGATGAGGCCTCTCTGCTCTTTTGCTGCATTGGAACATATGTGGGAAGGAGTTAGAAAAGACAGTGGACCAAGTCAAAGCCACTAAGGCAGGTGAGCAGAACCATGTCACTTTGGAAGTGGCACTTGCTGAACATAAGTATGCAGTTTGGAACATAGGCAGAAGACCTCCATGCTACAGTGTCACAACAGCATTAAGCCTGTAGCTTTTAAATGCTTAAGGGAAAAATACCCAGATATTGTGTCGTGACTGGATCTAGCCCTGGTATCACATCTGCTGGAACATGGGCTGTACAGCCATGCCTGCTCTGGACTTCATTTCAGGTGGTAGCACAGCCATCTATGATGACCATCCAGCACCCTGCATGATTGTGAGCGGGCTGGAAACAAGTGCTGTGGCATGTTTGGGAGAAAGGTGTGGTTGCTTAAGAGAGAGAGAGATGGCATAGGCACATGCAGCCAGGCCCTGCCCTACCTCCTTATCCTTGCAAAACTGTGTCATCATACTGGCAGTGCTGGGGAGGCCCCAGTCAAGAGGCCTCAGCGTCACATCCCTTGAGAGCAGAGTGTCCTAATAATATGGAGCCACAGGTGACTCCAGGCCACCAGCACCCAGTGTGGCCATGGCTCAGTTGTCTCACTGCATCATCCTGTGTCACAACGAAAGGACACCTTGTCAGCTAAAAAAAATCTTGTCTCTTTCTGTCTCTCTGTCTTTCCTTTCTCTGAANGGGTAAGGTGGAGGGGTGGGGAAAAGGTGGAAGGTTGGTTGGAAGCCCCTCCTGGGGTCTCTGATTTCTGGAAGGATTATTGTGTTTCTGTTATTACTTTTAACTTGTATATTTCTGTAAATATTCCTGTCTATTGTGTATATCTCTGCTTGTATATTGTGGTAAGCTGTAAACAGAGCTTCAGTCCTTAACTTCCAGCCGTCTGAGTCTATCTGGGTGATTTTACAAAGTGGTGAGGGGCAGGGAACTCCCAAACCATCACAACTACCCTTCAGAGCAGAAACAGAAAATTAAATATTTATCAGCAAGTACTTAGAAACGGCATGAGGAAAAAAAAAACCAACATGTTCTTTTGCATGGTTTTTACCTGTCTGGAATATCAGGGAGGAGAGAAGAAGTTGCAAGGCCGTATAAAAACAATTAGAAAGGAGCTGCTGGTCTGGATGCCATAGTTAGGAGAACACTCTCCTGCATCTGAAGGCCACAGGAGGCACACACTGCAGTTTGAAAGTCCCTTCAGTATCCTGCGTGACTGCATTTGTCCATCAGCAACCACAGCAAGTGGTGTCTCTCTCAGCTTCAACAGGGACATCAGGAGGCCACATTTATAGCCAGCTAGGCCTGCCACCGTCCCTGGCAAAATTCCTCCTGGCTCCACTCTGACTTTTGCCAGAGCAAGGACCCTTGTTCGTAACAGTGAGGAACAGTGAGGAACTACACAATTTCAGAAAGGCTTTTCAGTTGTGGAGGTGGTGGGGATGCAGGCCTGTGTTGCTGTGCGCACTGTGTAGACAGGCCAGGCTGCAAAGGCACTGAGTGGCTGAGATGTGTCCTGCAGGGAGCAGGGGCTAGGTCCGGCTCTCTGACTCCCAGACCTGCCCTAAGCGGTCCAGAGGCAGGACTTTTAGCAAGTGGTGGTGACAGGCACTGTCAGCCTGTCCTCTGCTCTGAAACAGTGGTAGCAGAGATGGACGCTCAGGAGGAGGCTTGAGTTGCTGCTGCTGCAGCTGAGCATCTGCTGTGAAAAGCAGTGAAAAAGGCCCCAGATCCTCAGGGATTCTGGATGTGCTCCTCAGCAAGAGCCACCTCAGGGCTTGCTGGAGAAAAGTGCTTCCTTCTGAGGCTTTTTGGAAGCTGGATACCTAAAAGCGTGAGCAGGACTGATGCACGCTTTGAAAACACACAGAAGCTTCCTTCCATCCTCCTGTGAGACTGAGGCGGCAAAGGACCCTCCTCAGGGGGCCATACTTGCCAGGATGGCGAAGGCACGGGGTGTGGTGCTGCCAGCGCCACGAAGGGCTCGCGTCCTTGACCTGCCCTCCACTCCGGCGCTGAGCGAGGCCCCGCTGCCCCTGCTTTCGGAGGGGCTAGGGGAAGGCGGTGCCTGTACGAACATGTCTCCTCACGCCTGGGAGCCGCGCGGGGTCAGAGCGGCCGGCGGAGGGCGGGGGCGCCTCTGGAGCCGGCTGCTCACGGCTCTTTCCCGGGACAATCCCCGTCTGTGTAATTTTATCAATTGCTGAAACTTTTCCACTTTGTGCCTGTAATGCCTAAAGTGAGCGAAGCGCCACGCAGGTGTCGCCGTGGCCGAGTCGGCAACGCCGCCGCCTCCCGGTCGCCGCCACCGCGCGGCTGCGCTGGGGCGCGATCGCCCCCTGGCGGCGGGCCCTGGC